>VXBT01001421.1:1436609-1608852 GCA_013400235.1 Oriolus oriolus
GCGTCCCAGGCGGGCGCCGCCGCCGCCGGGCACGCCGAGGGGGTGAGCGCCAAGGAGAGCCGGTCCAGCCGGGCCAAGAGGCGAGGGCACGGCGGCGGGCACGACGCGCTCAAAGGGTAGGTGCGGGGCGGCCCCGGCCCCTCCCGGGGTGCCGCGGCGCAGGCCGGGCAGCCGGCGCACATCTGCCTGCGTATGTGAGTGTATGCGACTGGATCCATAGCCAGAACCCCTGGCGTTCTGGGGGTGCGAGAGCTCCCCGAACCCCCTTGGGGCTGCCCGTACCGAGGAGCGGTTTGGGCTGGGGGGCGCCGGGCGCCGCCTGCAGCGCTGCAGGGTAGCGCCCGGGCTCGGGGCGCGGGGCCCCGCCACCCTGCCAGCCCCCCCGCGGGACCGGCTGCTCGGTCCTCTGCGACCTGCAGCCGTTCTTCACCTCTGGGTGGGCGATGCTTCGTGAGGATGAGCCGCAGCAGCGCGGAGGTTGCTAGTTTATCTTCTAGGAAGGCCTTAGATAAAGGCACAATGCCGGCTTGTGCATTCCTCCCGCATCCCGCGCTTCTGCTTTGCATAAGGCAGGATAACGGTGACGCCTGGAGCCCCTTTCCATCAGCTGTCTTCTCTCATCTCCACCTTGAACCTTTTATGATGTCTATCTTGCTCTCAAGTGGACTGCCTAACTATCTAGTAGTAGGATGAGTGAGCCCAAGCACACAAGAGTTTAATTTCTTCTGAAACCTTGTGGTACATGCTTAGCAGAGAGGATTTTTGAAGCGCTAAATCTGCGTCAGGCAAACTTTTCCCAATTCTAATGGAGCACCTTTCCAATGCAAAAGTAGTTGTGAAGTCAGCTGAAAGGCATTGCGTGCATGTGCAGTTGAAAATCTAGTTCTAGTAAAGGTGAAAAGTTTGTAATAAAGTAATGAAATAGCAGTTTCCTTTCTCAGGTGATCCAATGTGTCTTTCCAGGCCATAGCCAGATTTTTTCTGTTGTCAGACAGAGGACAGATGCAACAAAAATCGTATTAAAATAGTTATGCCTCTGTAAGGGATGCAGGCTACTTTCTTCCCCCCCAATTTCCTCCAAAAGGAGCTATTACAACTTTATTGTTAAAAGCCTTGATGAATATGCTTTAATTTCTTGCTAACTTCCTCATAGTTCTATAGTACTTTATATCTATATTTGGATGTACAATCTTGGCTTTTTTAATGCTTGCCTGATTGAAAAAGGTTTATGTTTTTAGGTCTGCATGCTGCAAAAATGGATGCAAGCTGTCAGCATTGTTTTTCATGGATCTGATTTTGTAGGATCAGACTCTCTTACTTCATTTCCTTATACCTTGTCACAAAGTAAATAGTTGGACAGAGCAGATCCAAAGCAGATGTGACAAAATCTAGGTGGTGAGAAGGATGTGCAGTAAAGTTTGAAGGACTAATTGCAAGCAATAAAAGATGATAAGGAAAAACATTTATTAGAAAGCGCCTGTATCCTTTAGTGTGTTTTAATAACCTGTGTTGTTACAGAACTCTGAGTTGATATCAAGCTGATAAACACCATTTTTTGCTCAGTGGCACAGAGTATGCCATCTAGCACACTGTGCTGACTTGGTGGAAGTTAGAGGCACCTTAGCTGAGGATAAAATTTCTTTGCTGTATATAACTGTCACTCTAACCTGTGCTGTTTAGACAGTAAAAGTAGTGCATCCAGGGATGATATTTCAAGTGTTAATTATTTTTGGAATCTAAAATGGGTTAGGATAAGTACTTAATCCTATGAGTTGATTCTTATGCTTAACAGAAGCCTGCCATATTTTGTGTGCTTTGCAATAATTCTTGCTTTTATTCTGTATTATCTATGAGTTATATATCTTCTTAGTAATCTGTAAATCTAGACGTAATGTCAATACAAATTTTAGGTATTCTGTATCTTTAGTTTTTTTGAATATTACAAATATGAATGAGTGCCCCTGGGAAGCAGATTCTCAACAAGGATGTAATAATTTGCCAGATGAACTTAGATAAAGACAAAACAAATTATTACTTCGGTTTCTTGTTAGACCTTTTTTTGTAACCCTGATTTCAGGCTGAGTATAGAGTTCCCAAATTGCTTGGAGGACAGTCATTTTGATAATTGTTGGGCGAATCCTGCTGGATATTTCCAGTTTAGAAGTTTGAGCACTTTCTTAGGTGTGGTACTGTACTGTACAATGTGAGTAAAAAGAATTGTCATTCTAACAGACAAGGTTGGAACAGATTCTTTGGAAGGACAGATGGAAAACATATTTTAAATGTACAGGAACTGTACATACATTATTCATTGTAATTGGAGGACTGAAACACTAAAAATATGATTTTACAAGAAGACATAGTATTTTTTTAACTTGTTCATCAGTACAAATGCATTTGGGAATCTGATAATTGTAATACAAGTCATAACAGATGCTGGGAAACTTTATTTTCATGTTATTGCAGTTGACTGAGACTTTCTTTTCATTTTGAAATGAACTCTTGCTCTGATTGTAAGGCACATGGGGATACATTTTTAGAGAAAACCCCTTACACTTATTCTTTTTGTGTGATTATAATGACTATTGGACATCTTTTAGCTTTTGAAAGTATTGAGGTTAGTCTGTGTGAATTCTGGTCTTGCATGTTAAAATGAAGCCAAAGATCTGTTTCAATTCTCATGATTTTTCCTGCTTAACATTTTTTACTGCAAGCTGTTGACTGCAGGAGCTGTTTGCTTTCATCTCTGTGACCTTTGCCTCATTGTTTATGCCAGTGAGCTGTCCGAATGTATAACGTGATTGTAGAAGCATGTTTTAATTGTAGTAATTATAAATTATTTGGAAGTGCCTCTTATGTTCTGATTTTAAGACTTTACCCTTGCTGCTCATGTAGTTTGAATCGATCCTGCTATGGAGGCACTGGGGGTGAAGTCTTTTAATACCATCCGTGTTTGGCCTATTGCAGTGGGTATTTATGTGCTGCTGCCTGATGCCTCTGAGTGATCAGAAAGCAATCAGAATAAAGGCAGTAATTATTAAAAAATACAACTAGACTCTCTGGTCATGGAAATGTTGCTGGAATCCATTGTGATTAGAATATTAATCACATATTAATTATTATTATTATTGAAAGTAAAAATAATAAGCTGCTGTTGAGACACTTGTCCAGATCCCCAGAACTTTATCACAGATGTTACTGTATCGAGTTATAAGGCATCAAGCCATTATTCTGCTACCCCTTAAGCACCTAAGGATGCAGTGGCAACTTCTGTAAGAAATAAACCCTAAAAAATTGTCCCTGAATGGGAAGTTCTCTCTAAACAATATATACTTGAAGGCAACCATTCATATGTCTTTCAATCATTTGAATATAAAGTAAAAAATGATTTACTGGTGATTTGATTGGTACTTGTCTGAATATGAGAAGTATCATATTCAAAGATCTTAGAATTAATTAGGATTTCTCATTTTCTGATGATGCTAGATGACTTCAAACACTAATGAGTAGCAGTCAGTTCTTAGCAATATTCTAAGCAATGTTTGTCATGTTTATCAGTCTCTTCTCCGTATAATGGCCAAAGAAAGCAATGATTTGCCTAACAAATAGCGGAAATTTTGAAAGAACTGAAATCTCTTCAAGATAGCTGAATTCTGGCATGTTTCTAATTAGGAGACTAATTAAATGTATTTGTGCAAGAACGATTTAATTTCTTTGTTTTTATTAAGTTAAAATGATAGCGAGTATTGCAGAACAAAATAGTTGCCTCCAAAATGATTCATAAAAGTCTCAGATTATAGGTATTCAACAGGGGATTGAGCTTTTTGGACCAGTTTCTTCTGGTTATCTCAAATGAAGACCACAGGTTTACTGATACGCTTCCCTGAGTAAACTGGGTTGGATTTGACCCCTTTTATGCATCAGTGCTCCGTGAAATAGAATAAATCTTATAAATCTATAACTTAATTCTAGTGTTCAGCTATATAATTAGGGTTTCTGGTTTTTGTTTCAAACCAATATTTACCACTAAAAGCCTGCTGAAGAAAAGCAGACTTTCTGTACTGGTAAATATTTGTTTATACTGCAAAAACCTCAAACATTTTTCTTGCCCTTTGTGGCCTGCACACCTCTGGGCAGCTGCTGGTGCCACACCTTGTCAGTGTCACTCTGCAAGCGGGAGGCAGCCTGAATACTTGGAAATAAAAAACTTAATTAAAAATACACTTGGGTTGCTGCAATACCCGATGTGCTGGAGCCCTCACCTGGCTTCCAGGTGGCACGGCTGGCCCTCTTCCAGTCCTCTGTGCCTATGGGGTAAAGCTTACGTGGAGGATGAAGAACTTTTATTCCAGCACATCCTAGCGTGAAAACCGAAGTCTTTGGCAACCACACGTAGCCTTAACATTCTGCACCTCTCTGGATGTATTTGCCAGTGGTTGTGGTGCTGTTCTTTTGTTATTACATGGTGCTTGGAAATCTAGTTCTGGAGTGGAATAAGCTCGTAGGTATTGGCACTGTGCCTCATATATGTGTTTCCTGTCTTTAGGTATGATGTGATTTGATGTAGGTGTGACTTCGTGGAGCGGAAGAAAAACAGTAAATAATCTTCAGGGTTTTGTAGTCCTTGTAGTCTCCATTTAGATATCCCAATTGTGTCATGTGGACACTATCTCTTTAGAAGGCACAGCCTTAATCCGAATTCTGGTTTATCAGTTTTGGGGATAGACTTCTAGGCCTTTGTAGTTTGTAGGGCAGAATTAGGGCTTCATTAGTTTTGGCCATGCCAGTGAAACCTGTGGTTCAAACTCTTGGTGAGTACTGTAGTATCCTCCCTTTCACTGGGGAGGCTCTGAGGCACGTGTGAGTCTGTCACCGACAGCTCAGCCAGTCTTGCTCTCCGTGATCCTTTCTCATATTATATTGTAGCGGGACACAGATGGTTTTGAAGCACCGTGTGCCTCTCCTAAAATACATTAGATACATACTTTCTTGCCATTTGGTGGTAGTAGGTCGTAAGTAGAGCAAACAGAGGAGAAAGGCTACAATAAACAGTGTAGCAGCATTCATGAGGTACTGTATGAAACAAGATTGTTTAAGGAATGTGGTAAAATTGGCCTGGGAGGCTAAGTTGAAGCAGGTTTCCTGTGGCCCAGCACCAGTGTGCCAAGGTCCATGTTGAAAATCAGGAAGGCAAGACTGGACGTGATTATTTTCCTTTCTTCCCCTCACTTACCTATTTATTCATTTTTGTCTGCATAGCTCTTGGCCATATGAGGCTGGCCTGACACACTGCCCCAGATGCTGCAGGACCAGTGACAGCTGGCCTGTGGTGGCTTTTGTGTATTTCACATTAGTGTTGTCACTTTGTGCCCCATCACAGGAAGGTACCTTGCTGTCCTGCATCCTGAGGAGTCCTTTAAGGCTGATTGTTGCTGTGACATAATTGCTTGGCAGCTTACAAACAAATTAATCCCATAGCCCTTACTCAGAGCACAAGAGATGTTGTGGATTGTACTTTGTCTCTTTCTTTGTGCTCCAGGTAATAATTTTCTTCTGTGGATTTGTTATGCAATTGTCTAATCTTCTGTATGGTGGTGTCTTTCTGGAGACTTTCTGACCTGTTTCTTAGTGTTTAATTGAACTTTCACTGACAGGGGTATACTGTCTTCAGAAACGAGAGACATAGAGGGTTGGGGGAGAGCAGCACTTGCAGGAAGTGTGTCTTGTTGGAGCAGGGTGCAGTAATTTGCAGTTTGCAGTGCAGGTTTCCTGAGAGAATTGTTTCAAGGAGACAGAAGAAACTCTGGCTATGCAGAGCTGCACTTTCCTCAGTCAAGAGCGTAGTTAAGGTTTACAGAAGTAGACTTCTCCCCAGTTGTTGGCCAGCACAGGATACATTTTTTGTTCAGTGGTGGTTCCACAAGTTGTTCTCCAGATTTGATGTCATCTAGGTCTGTTTGCCTTGGTCACTGGATGAGCTTCTGCTCTATGTGCAGCTTCACACCGGTGTCGGAACCTTTGGGGCTGTGCTGGGCTTGAGGATGCAGACTTGAAGTAAGCAGAGGGCTGCTCTCAGTTGATTTGGGATGAAAGGGAGGATCTCTGGGTTAGGGCTTGGCAGGAACAGTCCATCTGTCAGCTTCACTTACAGTCATCCTTATCGAGTAAGATTGCAGCTTCTGTTTCCCTTTGTGCTTATTTTCCTTTCCTGTGGTGTGTCGCTCAGCATTGCTGCTCACTCAGGACAGTCTTTGTCATTCATCTTCCATCCTGCAGATTTGAAGGTTTAGTGTATGAACTTCAATACAGTTTTTGGCAAGGGTGGCTTTCAATATGTTCATGGACTGAGAAACCTGTGATTGTTAGAATAGTATTACCCAAAATGAAAGACCCCAAATATTTAGCTGTGTGGATCACTAGGAAAAATTCCTCTTGGTGGAAATGTGGTAGACACTGGGTAATAGGAGGCCATCTCTACTTAAACAAGACTGTAAGACCTTGATATCTTTGAATGTGCACATATGAAAATAGTAAGAAATGAATCATTAACTTTTTTGTTTTGCAAAGAGATTGACTTCCATCTCACCCTTTTTCTTCATCTCCCTAATGAACCCTACACATGAAGAGGATATAGAGGCATGTCTGTCACTTTGGTCTTACTCCCCAGACTCAGTAAATATTTTTGTAGAATGGAGCAATTGTGGCCTGGAGTGTTTCTGATTAACCATTGCACTGTGCTGGGAAATATATTTGTAGCTTTTCGATCTTACATTTCTCTTTTGGTTGTTTTCTCATCCATTCTGACTTTCCCACGTAGTTTTATTTATTTAATATTTTAAAAAGGATTTCAGACCTACTGAACAGCCTCATTCATGCTAAGGCTGGTGTGCAGATAGAGGCATGAGGACAACCATTTGGTTTTTTGTGACACTTCAGGAAAGCTGGGCTCTTCTTTGGAAGGTACCTTGGGATATAAAATGTAGCCTGTTAAATTAAAACCTCTGCCTTCTGGTTTTGCTTATAGATCTTCACTGAAGTATGAAGGAGGTCTAGCTTTTATCTGGAAAAATATTTTCAGTGTTGACTTACTGGAGAATCTGTTGTTTTCCTTTCTACTTCTCATTTTATGAAATGATTCATGACCATTATAGACTCAGAAATACCAAATGAAAGCCACAGTTCTTTTGTCTACAGTCTTAATCATTTTCATCCTCGTTTTCAAGCTTCCCTCTCTCTCATGTTTTGCTGGAGGACATCAGAATATCCAGTGATGTTCAGCTGAGGTTTCAAACTAAAATTTGTTTCCTTTCAGGAACATTATTTTCCTGTCTCTTTTCTTCTTCTTTGTTTTTCCCACTAATATTCCATCTTTTTCTCTTCCCTGTGTACAGAGTAAATTAGTGTCTGCTAGGGACAAGTCAAACTAAAACAGTGGGCTCTGTATCAGCAGGGTTTTCCTGTTTCCTTGTGATAGATGTGCAGGTAACTGGCCTTTTGAAAACGTGGAGTCACTGTCCCAGCAAGGAGAGAGACCAAGGCAAGGGTAGGATAGTGTGTAATCAAGGGAGGAGGAGAAATACTGATAACTTACCTAAAATAAATCTTCAGTAGCCTAAGGGAGAGCACTTGATACATAAATTAATAGCATTGCTTAACACCTAAGGGCGTTCTCTGACAGTACTGATGCAAGTGTCAGGTATGGGAGACTCCCTAAAGCATTGGGTGTCCTCCATAGGGTGGCATTGAGTGGCACCAGCACAACCTGCAGCCTCCAGGGAAGCCTCAGCCAGGGGCTGGCTGGCCTTGGGCTGGTCTGGCCAGTGTGCCCCACACCAGCCCTTGTGTTGCTGCTCAGCTTGGGCACGGGCTGGTGGAAATCCTGAGTTCCCTGTGTGCTTTCCCTTGGGAAACTGTCAGAGGTTTGCCTCCTCCTTAACCATTAGTGGGTACGTGGTGAGTGTGGGAAGTAGACCTGGAGGTGTGAAATGATCTCTCCCTGCTCCCCTGTTGGAAGTGACATCTGGACAGCTGAGCATTGCCTTAGCCCACACTTACATCCATTTCCCATGGGATGTTGTTTAGTGCTACCAGATAGAAAAGACTTCTTGTCCTCTGAATACATCTTTTTAGTGCAGTTCTTTGTTGTGTGTGTTTGTTTTAAGAAAGTACCTGATGGATCCTTCCTGTTTACATGCTGCACTTGTCTAGCCTGGGAGATAGTTCCTTGTGGTGACATACTTGTACTTTGCATGTCTTACCCAGCCGTGTAGATGGGTTTTGAGCTGGACCCGTTGACATTCTCAAGTGGAACAATGAAGGAATACATGCCAGAAACGCGTCTGTCCCTGGCTATGAATGAGAACAATGCCTGGCTGTCAGGTTAGATGAGCGTGTCCCTGCAAAAGACAGGGTTGGATTTTCAGAGCAAGTGTGGAAGAATTCTCTTAATGTCAAATGCTGTTGTTGGATTGCTGCATTTAGCTGTCACAGTGTGATGGAGGTTAGGGTTAGAAAAGTGTTCAGTGTTGCTGCAGGAAACTTGTGTGTCATTTTGAACTCTTGACTTGCACATAGGCCAGAGCCAAAGATACCCGTAGAGCTGCTCAGCGTGTTATTTTTTTAGTTGAACTGAGCCAGGATTCTGGGACAGCGGTATCCTTACTGTCAGAGTGAGAAATAGTTATCATATTAGGCTCTCTGTGTGGCACAGGCTTGCTTATGCAGTGTAAAAATGAGTACATCAGATGCAATCCTTTGCATGTAAAAAATATATTTTGCTTAAAAGTGCATGCTTATTCTTTATAGTATAATAGAAGCTAAATTTTGTGTTTGTTCCAGAGTCTAGCATAGTTTTGTAGGTTTTCCTTTTATATGATTGAAATAAATAGTTTCAAGGGTTCTCTTAATGATCTTCACTAAATGGTTAAAAGGCCACAGTGATAAAAACACCCCATTTTTATAAAAGAAATTCCCGTTTAAACTGTTTGAGATACCTGGAAAGGAGCCTTATGCATGCTAAATGCAGACCTGTGTCTGTGTTTTTGGCTCTGTCCAGTGCACAGTTGAGTTTTCAGCTGGTGGGTGTACTCGCTGGAAGTGGCAGGTTCAAAGCACAGCCAGGCTTCTTCCTTGGGGCTTTGATGCACAGCGCTGTGCCAGGGCTGCTCCTGTCATGTGCTGTACCTGCTGCTGCATCCCACTAGGAACCGACCTTCCCTTCCCAGTTCTGCTTCGCTCCCTGCTCCTTGGAGGAGGGGGTAGGTGCCAGCGCAGCTGAAGGAGGTGCATTAGGTACTGACCTCTAATTTATGCATGCTTGGCTTCTGTCATTGAAGTGAGGAGGGATCGTGGAAGGCTGTGTGGTTCAGAGCATGGTGAACTTAAATCAGGCTGCTCATGGCTGTGCCCACTAAAGTTTGGATTACCTCTAGCAGTGGAAGTTCTTGATTCTGTAAAGCTGAGTAAAACTCCAGTGGAGTCAGCAGAGCTGAGCCACTCTGTGCATTTAGTATTTACTCTGAGACACTGAGACGTTTAGGTAGGTACATAAAGCTGGTTTACAGCAAAAGGTATCGATCTGATTTTGTGTCTCTTGAAACCTACTGGTAAAAGCTATTCATCTTCACATTCTGGAGCCTTAACTACTATTTCTTATTACATTGGTTAGACTCAAACTTAGACAAGCACATTTTTAAGACCAGCCTCCCATTTTTTCAGGGGCAGTTTGTCATTCTTTTTAACTCCCCAGTGCAAGCATGGAAGCTACACTCCAATTTTATGTGGAAATGATCAGTTAATAGTTCTGGGTACAGTTTTAGCAGCTACCAGAGTTACCCACATAAGAAGAAAAATAGGCAAAGGCTTCTCTAAAAATAACCATTGGCTGATGATATTGCTTTAAATTGTGTTTTTCTGCCAGAAAACTGGGTCCCTACATTATGTTAAACAAATGCTAACCACTGCAGCCAAATAGTTAATAGATATTGTTCATGAAACGTTCTCTTGCAAGAAGGAATCCCTGTGTATTTTCCTAGGGAGAGAAAAACTGGGTTGAGGGAGCGATGAGAACCCCTTCCCAGTATCCCTGCATCTCAGCTCAGCTCTAACTGGCGATCAGCTGTTTCTCTTGCTCTCTCAGCTGCTCTCTGCCCACTCTGTCTGGTCTCTGTCTAATTTATTTGAGACCCGTGCTTTGGGTTTGATTCAGTGCGGATTACGCCAGCGTTGGCCGGTGCATGGCAGTGCTGCTGACAAAATTTCTGCCTGAAGCCTCGCTCACAGCAGTGCCAGAAGCTCTTCCTCCCATGGGAGTTGCAGATGGGCAATGCTTTCTTCCGGAGAGGGCTGTAATTTCCTCGAGGGGTCACAGGCAGGGCAGAGTGGGGATGTGCAGAGTTCGCCGTCCCCCCCGGCAGGCTGCAGCACGGGGCTCGGACCGTGCCTCTGCCGGGACCCCGGCGGGGACAGTCCCGGTGCCAGCGGTGTCGCTGCCATTCCCGGGCCGCCCGTTCGCCGCTGCCGGCTTCACGCAGGGCTTTTGAACACCTCCCTCGCTTCTCTGGCTGTCACGTACCCTCGCTGCCTGGTTATAGCTGATAAGAAGACTCTTCCAAGCTTAGCATGATTTTGCTTCTCATTATTTGACCTCTGTGTGCCCGCTCCGCAAATCCACCCGCAGTGCCTGGGTGATGGCTGCAGGTCAGGGGTGCCGGGCAGCCGCGCATCCTTGCTGGGACAGGGCTCTGGAAGCACGGGAGGGGCACACCCAGCCGGTCCTTTCCGTGGGTGACATCAGTATTGCCCCTGGAGAAAGGAGACCTTTTATTTGAGAGCGTGTGGCAGCCGGAGCTGTGCTGCATCCCCGCGCCGGCCGGGGCAGGACCACGCGCGTCCAGCTCAAGGAGCCGAAGCTGCGGCTCTGCCCGGCTCGGTCCCCGCGCGCTGGGAAAGGACACACAAGGCTTGGCTTTAATGGAGTGTAGGGCCCCTGTGGCTGTTCCTGAAGAAGAACATCTTCTGGTTTGGTGCTTGCAGCTTTTTTCAATATCCATGCAAGGCTATCACTCTCAAGTGTTAGTTATCAGGATTTCCAGATGAACCTTTTTCTCTCCGCTGTTCCAAGATTTTTCTAGTCGATGACTCATGTCTAATGTCTTTTGATAATTCAACTTGCTTTGCTACTGAATTTCTACTTGCGTATCATTAATCAAAGACATAATATCTTGTTTACTTTGGACATCTTTGGTGAAACTCTGGGCATCAGCCATCCTGTCTCTCAGCACCGTACCATTATAGAAATCCTTTTATACTTTACAAGTTCATTAAGTGACTCTAAAATAAAATGAAAGACTTATTGTTTTTTTTAATTGCAATGGTAACAGCTTTGGTCTGAGATTTTCTCTTCCTTCTCTGGGCTTTGGAGTGAAAGGAAGGTGCTGTAGGTGCTTTGAGGGTGTATAGATACATTTTTGCTTATTTTATCGTTACAAATCAGATTTTGTAACTGAATTCTGTTTGTGGTGCTGTTCAGGAAAACAGTTTTATAAGAATATAAAACACTTCTTTAGTATTCATAGCTTATAATATGAGCAGGAAAATATGCTCTCTTTAACACAAAGCGGGTAACTGTTTAAAGTAAGCGCCATGATAGAGCCTTTACAATTTGAGTGATGGCTTCCATGATTTTACATGAGGTAAATTATTTATTATTGCCTCAAATACTTTATTTATTTATGGGAATTTATTGCTATAGTGTCTGATCACCTCAAAAATATCAATGAATTTAAAATTAATTATTTTCAAAGTCATTTTTCAAATATGCACGATTTAAGAACACTCCCTCTGTCTCAAAGAAGTCGCATTCAGACTTTAATATAGGTTTCCTTTATAAGCTAGACAGCAGCTTTCTGACGAAAAAGTGTTCCACTGGAAAATGCACTTGTCAGGCTCAAACTGTTCCATGGAAGCACAGTTTGATGACTTTTTTTTTTTCTTTTTTTCAAAGCTAAGCGCTCTGCATCAGAGTTGGAGCCTCCTGGGTGTATGGCTTAGCCTACCCTGTGGACAGCTTCAAGGCTCTCAGGGTCTCTGACTTCATGGTTGCTGGCACATCTAGGATTTCCAGAGTCCCATTTTGGAAAAAGATTTTTAAAACCAGGTTTCTCTGTGACACAGAAATCTGCTCCTGACTCTTAACGTGGACCAGATGGTCCCCAAAGCCACATACTTGCTGAGACTGAAGTTTGACAGAGTACATAAACATCGCTTTGTGGTCAGCCTTCTGTAGATCCTCACCACCTGGAATCGGAAACGGGTGGTTTGTGCCTGTAGGTTGTAACAGGTAGCGACAAACCCATTCTATCTGTCTTAAGTTCCATTATTTCTTCTGACTGGAGAAGGTGAAAAACAATCTCACTTGTCTGCTTGCCAGTCTTGGCAGATGATTGTGGAGCAACATTTGGCATTGATGAACAGGGAACTCTAGGAAAGTTACATGGTTATAGCCCTGCAGGGAAGTAGCTGACATTACTAAAACTGAATACACTGGAATTAAATGAATAAGACTTTGAGTCTGTAACATCAGTTGCAGGAAGGGAAAAGGACCCTGCGACAAGTCCAGCTGTGTTGCTCACATTCGCCTGAGTTACTACTTTGTAATTATCCAGAACCAGTTGGTAGTGGTAGCGCTTGCTTTGATTTAAGTAGTTTCTGGCCACAGTTGGAAAGAATAGGTGTCACTGAAATTGGTGTAATCAGAATACTTGAAATTGCATTAGTAACGCATATCCCTAAATAAATACAGAATATAACTTTTGTTAGTTAGAAAATGTGCATAAAGAAATGTTTGTATATATTGAGATTGTTTGTCTTAAGTTGCCTCACCATATGAAGCCTATTGTTTACTTAAGACATTGCAAAACTAGGAATGGAGAACTTTCTGAGCGACCAAGGACAAAGTAATAATAGGAAGCCTTTCCTAAAACAGTAAACATTTAAATCTGTCTCTAATCTGTATACAGTATTTTAATTAAGCAGTTCCTAGGAAGTTTCTAACCAGTTGTCGCTGCATTAATCAATTGAGTAATTGCTCACAATATTAATAGAGGTTGTAAAATTTTCCTCTGCTAAGATTATAAAACAAAAGAGGGGACATGTTCTCATTTTTGAAGCTATTCTTGCTAGCTTTTTTTGCATGGATGGATTCATTAAATAAATAGGACAAGATTTAAAAAATCTATTATCTATGAGGGACATAGAATCATTTTAACTTTCCTATTTTTACCAGTAAAGTCATGATAGGAGCAGTGTCATGTCCTGTCAGCTTTCATTGTAAACTCTAGTAATAAAGTTATTTGACAGGGTAAATGTGGATGAGAGGAATGCGTTGGAAAGAAAAATTCCTGTGGATACATCATTTAAGGAGGGCAGTAGGCCCCTCATCCTCATTTCATAGGACCCTATCACTACATGCACCCACATCCTTGATTATTTTTGGTAGTAAGTAATTTTTCCTAATGAAGAATTAACATATTTTTGACTCATTTATTTGGCTAATGTTCTTGTTGGCACGTTTCACTCGTACATACATAGTTTTTTTCATGGACAAAACAGGGAATAGTAGTAGTGCTTTAGAGTAAAGAAGAGAAAGCAACCACTCAAAGAGCACTAGATTTAATTTGTGCTTATTAATGATGCTAGATGGGATCCCTCATTTTGTATTTAAGTGTGAGTTTTGCTCAAAAAACCTGTACTCCTGATACGGAGTGATGTGAGACAAGGTTTGCTCATTCTATTCCTGTTGTTAACATGCTACTGATTTGATTTTGTGCTTGTAATGTAATCTTTAATTTGTATAAGTGTATGTTACCTAAAAACCCCAACAACTACAGGCTAAAAACATACAACACTTCTAAATGCAATTATTGAAATGTATATTGCAGTGATTTACTTTTTCCATTTTATGCCTCTACTTTTAAAACATATTTCTGAGCAAAAATAAGAATTCATCCTTTTTTTTTTTTCCAGACCAAATGTGTGTGGATCACGTTACAATGCCTACTGCTGCCCTGGGTGGAAAACTTTACCTGGTGGAAACCAATGCATAGTCCGTAAGTTAATCTAGTTATGTGTTTATCTTTGTCCTTCTATGTTTCGGGGTGTTTTTAGTTGTATACCAGAACTGAAATGTGTTTCTATATGTTTTCAGTAGCAGCTGTACATGATTGCTTTACCATTTAAAATATATTAAGCTAATATACAAAGTTTCGTGGACTACAACACAGTGATGTGATACCAGTATTTAACAAAAGATTAATCTCATTCACATGTTCTGTTTAAGTCTGTGGTAAAGGGTTCCAAGGGGTGTGTGAACTCTCGGGAATGAGTGGAATACGTTAATCTGTTTAAGTTAATGGAAGGAGGCAACAGCATCAGGCCAGCAAGTACATTTTATCCACTTCTTTGGACCATATCCCTGAAATATATATGTAGGGATATAAATACATGCATACATCATGGTGCTATATATGCATACTCATGTATAGTACCACAGTGTACCAGAAATAACTCCTAAAGGCGCTTGGCCCGAGGCTGGTCAGACTCCTTGCAGAGATCCTGCAGCAGCGTGCTCTCAGATGGGAGTCACTGCTCTTGCGTGTGTGTGGTGCAGAAAGAAAGGAAGCCTTGTAAAGCTGCCTCAGTGCCATCCTTCCTCCAAGAGTAGTCTGGTAAAATGGACAACAGTTTCACTTTTCCAAGGAAATCTCCCTGTATCTAGTGTGGCCTGTGGCATGTTCCCAGACCTTTTTATAGCAGATGGTGAAGGTCAAGGTCTTAGCTGCCCGCTATAAAGATGTAGATAAACAGGAGGAACTGTTTTGGGATCTGTTGTATGCAGTTCAATGAGTTTGTGGGTGTTTATGTTATGGTACTGAATTTTCTGTCAGGTGGTTTTTTATGTGCTTGAGCTTTTTGAGACATATTTTAAAGGCATTTATGTTTTCTTAATAGCAATCTGCAGACATTCCTGTGGGGATGGATTTTGCTCTAGACCAAACATGTGCACATGCCCAAATGGTCAGATAGCCCCCTCCTGTGGTTCAAAATCAAGTAAGTATTTCTTCTGTGTCTCTGATATTGCTCTTTTGAGTCTGTGAAGCTACTAAGGTATGTAAAATGGTTCAGTGGTCAGTATTTAAGACAAATAACCTCTGAGTCACCAGACGTACTTTTACCACAGGAAGGGAAGTGCAGCTTCCTATGATGAAACCGAAGAATGACTCAGAGACTGGCTATTGGAGATGCTTTTTTTTTTGCCAAATCAAACCCAAATTAGCCTTATTGGAAGCTATTTTCATTTGCCACTTTGTAACACTAATTCCAGTCTTCCTTGCTTTCTGGAAAATGCCTTATCTCTGTTCACTGGTAGGCATGCACATGCATACAGCACAAAAGTTGTAATGATAGAGAGATGACTCTTGACAATTGGCTGACCTGGACATGCTTTGTCATTTTCTTCACCTTTCCAGGGTTATAAACCAGACACTATGTATGCTGCATGTTAATACTTAGGCCTACAAGCATTAGAGCATTTCCTTGCCAGGCTTGGTACATATCTTCAGAATCTAATACTGCTGACTTTCCTCAGGTCACAGTTCCGTAGGTACTAGAGGTACAGAGCTGCACAAGGTTTTTAAGTGGAACTGCTTTTCATCAGAAACACAAAGGTGCTTTGGAAACGAAACTTTTCAGAGAGATGACTTTTCCTAAAAATGTTTATATTTCAGGTTTTCAAGGAAGGCTCTCCAGAGTCAGGGAAAAATAAGTAAAATTAAATTAATTCCCTGAACAGAGAACTCAATGGCTAAACATGAGTTGAGTGTTTGATGTAAAGTTGGATTTTGCTCAGTTCATATCTGAGATGCCAACTGTAAAGTACTCTGTATTCTCATTTGAATATAGTGCTTGTCTCTTAGAATGTAGAAGATTTAGATTTTTTTATGAAATGTGAAGTTTCTGGGGAGAATTTTGGGGGAGACTGGTTCCCACAAATGCCTACAACTATCTGAACAACATATTAACAGAAGTCAGTGGGGGATGCACTCAGCTGAGGTCTGTAGTATTATTATGCACAGTGGTCATCTTTTCAGTTCTGAATATCTTTTGAGACTCAGTGTGTGGTCTGCTTTGCTTCTGTATTTTTTTACCTTGCCATTTTTTTTTGCTTTCTTGGTTGATAAGAGTTTTCTCACATAACTGACCATTTCAGTTTGTGGTTTTAGCATCCTTTTTATGCAGTAACAGTGGAAAAACATTAACAACTGCGGAATGTAATGGAATGGCATGTACTAAAATGGTAAATATTGTTCTTTGTAGTTCAACCCATCTCATGCTCCTGTGAAGTCTGTTAGGGAGAAGACAGCATGAGGAAGATGTGGAGCAATGGAGTTCCCAGAGAGTACTGGAGGGAGGGAAGGGTGCAAAATGCTGCACAAATGTGTGTGGTGATGTGTTCCTGCCTGGGTTTGCAGCTGCTGTTTTACCAGGTGCTTGTGCCTTAGTCTTGTAAGCCAGGAAAGGAAGGTATGCCCTTCTCCCAAGTACCTTCGGGGCACAGAAGGAGAGATATATCCCTGTATCTGTTACATGTGCTGGCACCTTTGTGAAAGGCAGGAACAAGTGGGCCTTAGTATTACCTCATTTTTTTCTTTGGCCACACTGAAGTCTTTCATGAGTCAAGACTTAAAAGAAAAGCAGAGTATGAGTAAAGTTCCAGTTCTTCTTGTGGTTCTTTTTCTGAAATATTCTGCCATCGATCTCCATAGTTTTAGCCTTCATTGGAGTAGCACAGATAAATGGGTGCAGGACTTTGCTACAGTGTTTAATCAAGCAGCTTCTAAAACCTATATGACATAGCTAATTAGGTTGTTGACCATTACTTCTCCTAAATATGCATTTTCTACTAATCATAAGCTTTAATCTGTGCTGGCATGATTTTCCTTACATTGCTGCATAGGTTTGCCTGCTTTTATAAGGGTTGATTCTCTGTATACAGTATAAGTATTAACACTTTACAAGTAGACTTAGCAGTTGGCTTAAAATATATATAGTTTATATCTTGTTCAATTTCTGCAGTAATGTAAGATACATTTTGTGTATGTGGTTACATCCCCTTTATTTATTAAAACATAGTAATTCTAAAAGTAATTCTAACATTCTAAAAATGTTAAGTAAGTTGTAGAGAGAAGACACTCTACTGCTTCTGTGCACTCTTGTGTAATATTTTTTATGATTTAGCACATCATTACTACATAAAGAACATACTTTATGTAAGTCATTTGCTCTGTTGGCACTGTGGACAAAACCCATGAATATGTATTTACACAATAGACCACAATGACTTAGATCTGCAGTTAGAAAACAAAATACTGTTTGACATAAAATAGTTACTGTCAACTACCTTTGGTAACAGTTAATATTTATTCAGAATATGCATTCTTGAAACCCTATTTTAATTATATGATTTAAAAAATAATAAAAAATCTGATTAAAAGAATTAAAAAATTGAATTTAAATGATGCGTATTTGTCACATGCAAAATAAAATAGCAAATATGAGCGAAAATGCCATGATTTCTCAGAATTAAGTGTATAGCTTCTGATATATGAGATGTGTCTGAGATGTCCTTTGGATGTTTTAAGCTATGTGTGTCTTTAGTACTTAATCAGTAGTGGGCAGGGGTTTTATAGCAGGTACAACCATAGACAGAAACTGAATTGACAGTGACTCTTAGACTCTGGTTGTCTGTCAAAGTAAAATATTTAATGCAGTTTGGATAGCATGTGCATTCGAGAGCAAAACAAGGCTTCCAAGTTTGATTCTTATGCAGGTCAGTTGCTGGGACTTTTCTGGTTAAGAGTCAGCTCTAGGAATCTGATTTGTGGTTGAAAAGATCAACCGGTGGTTTTCTCAGCAGGGATTTTAGTGACATCAGTAAGCTTGCTGGCTGAGCAGTGGTTATTTCTGTGTAATTAGTGAATTTTTGGGTGTGCTTACAGCAGGCTCGGAGATAAGATTGCCGAGGGGAGGCCTCCGTGCCGCTGGCTCTGATGTGCGGGTGCTCTGGCGCTGTGTGGAGATGGGCAGCACTCGGTGCTGTGGGAGATGTCCTGCGCTCCGTGCTCTGCCAGCTCCGTGGCGGCAGCGGCTTCACTGCTGCCCCCGCGGCACCCGGGCTGTGGCTGCTGTGTCCGTGTCTGTTGGTGCTGCAGCCGGGCCCTTCTTTGTGCTCCATTCGTGCTCTGTGATCTTGCCAAGTGTTAGAGCTGCTGCTCTGCCCCTGTGGGAGGCGGGCAAACGAGGAGGAGGCTGTCAGGCTGCCCCCAGGGTTATGGGTCAGGTCTGTCTCTGGGCTCCGCCCCTGGTTTTGCTTCTGCGGTCAGAATGGTTTGGGCTGGCTGAAACAGGGAAGGCGTTTGCCGATGGGGCTGTCCCTGAAGGAAGGGAGCCGTGACAGAGGCAGCGGGAGCTGTGGTGGGTGCTCAGGGTGATGGCTGTGGAGACAAGTGTCCGTGTCCGGAGCGGGGCCTGCTCCGCTCCTCTGCCGGCAGCGTCAGAGGCACAGCTGAGGCCTGAGCTCCTCCTCAGAGTCTTCCTCAGAGGCTGCCGGTGGTGTGGGGCTGAGCCTGGGCCTTGGCTGCACGCCCCGGGACCCCATTCCTCGGGTGCTATGGGAGGTGTCTGCTCGATGGCAGTAAAACCTGCAGCTCAGCCCCTTGCCTTGTATTCTGCTACTGTCAGAGGTGGTGTAAGCTCTTGAATTCCGAATGTTCCCAGAGTTTTTGAGGGTACTGCGGGTTTTGTCTATGCCTCGTCCAGGGCACCACGGCAGCCACCCCATGTCCCGCCTTGGAGCTAGCTGCCACCTCTCCCCTGACTCAGTCCCTCGACAGAGCAAGCACGCTGAGCATCTGGGATGCGATGAGGCCATCATTCCTTGTTTACAGCTCCTGGCAGGCAAAGCCCTGCGTCATGCACGGCCGGGGCTGGGAGCGTTTCCTCGGCAGTGGCACGGAGGCAGGGCCGGCCTCTCCCGCGGTGCCCGCTGGCTGCCCTGCCGCGCCCTCAGCCTGAGGCGCTGGGCCAGCGGCTCCGCTGGTTTCCCCACCTGAGGACTGCAGACCCTCACACCTCACGTTTCTTAGTTTGGGATCACAGAGTAGACGGCACCTGTGCTACCTTCCGTCTGCGGGGTGAGCTGCTGCACGTTTCGTGAGCAGTTGTGGTTGTGGTAGTGCTCTGGGTGTGATGAAGCCTTTACTCAGTTTTGCTGGGTATTTATTTTAAAAGTCAGGAGATGTTATGCTTAAGAGGGCAGCACTTTGATAAAAAACACAACTGTCGCCCACACGCGAAGCCTGTGTGGCTATGTATGGTCTTGCTGGCTCTTTTGCATGTTTATAAAGTTGTGTTCTGCAGTTATTCCTGTTTTGACTTCAGACACTTCCAGTGCAGACTGTTTACAAATTGGATGTGAAAAAGAACAATAATTGATTAAAAGCAACCATTTATTAATGTTAACATTTCCTGTGCATGCCAAGATAAGGCGAAGCTATATGCATTGATTTACCAGCCTTATGGTAATTTCTGTGCTTTTTCTTTCAGTCTCTGTCAGTGTGATATCTTGGAACAGGTTGTTTCATTTACTGGAATATCTCCACTGACGTTAATGGAGTTGTTAATATAGCTGAGAAAAAGAGAACCTGGACCTGCATTAATATGCTAGTTTTCAAAAATGCATTTTTAAAATCATCATCTGAGCTCCAGACAGCCTTTGAATGTGTTTCTGTAAACTTTTGGAAGGATAATATTACAGAATAGTCTGTATGATTTTGGAAGTCCTCTTTTCAACATTCCCGCAAAAGAGGGCAGAAAATACGTAATTAGTTTACTGACTGTATGTCATTGATTCTCTTGCCTGGTAATAGGGGAGAAAGCTCACTGACTTAAATGGCTCATTTTAGTAAAGATGACTGGGTGTCCCAGCAGTCTCCCATAATGATTTTAGTTTAAAAAGGAGGAAGAAATATTTTACCTTGGAAAAGTTCTTTTAAGAAGCAGTAAGACAAGTTATGGAAAGTTTGTGTGTGTATTCCAAAATGAGGAAACATACTTTATTTATACATGATCAAATAATATGAAAGTAATCATTTAAGCTACTGTTAACCTTTTTATCTCAAATGTAGTTCAAACTACTTAAATGGCTTTGGTCTTCATGTGGGAATGGAAATTAGCTCTTGGCATAGTTTCTTCTAATTGAAATCAGTTTGTGGTTTTTAAGTTCCTTCCCTGCTTGACAGATGATATCATTTCCTATGCTTTTTGTAATCCCCTCTGTTTTTCTAAGATTGTATAAAGCTGAATCGAACTACACATTTTAAAGTAACTATACACCTTTTTCTGACCTACTTAGGACATTGTCCAAAAATCTTCACCAGATATTCACTCTGTATTTGCAGACAATTTTACTTTTTATTGAGGAATGTTAGTACATTTTTGTTGCTTGAAGTACTGAAGTACATCCAAAGCAGAACAAAGATGTATAATAACTATTAGACACATAAGAAATGTAATACACAGTTTTTGCTTTTATAACTGAAGAATTAAGATTACTAGTGTTTTAAATGCTAGATTGCTTTAAATTCTTTTCCCAGTTGTTTTACTTGTGTTTTGTGGATTCATATTGTTATAGAAGGCAGTACAGTTAAAATTATTTCTACTTGAAAATAAAAAAAAAATCTATTCACATACTTCTGAACTTTTAAAAGCCAAATGATGCCTAAGGGTTTTGTATGAGATGAAAAATTCAGTGTTTGGCATGGCACCTGTTAGCTGCAGGCTCTGACAGGACATGCAATTTCCATTTTTCAGTCCTGAGCATTTCAGACAGCGTGGTGTAGGTGTCCAGTGCTCCATCACAATCTACTGAAATGCTGATCAGACTGTAATCCTATCTGGGGAGGAGCCTTTCATGTGGTTCCTGTTAAGAGGAAAACCATTTCCCAGCTGCTTACTGGAGTGCAGGCCCCAGTTCACAGCTGTGTTGGACAGCAGGACCTGTAAGAACTTCACTTGGTTGGGAGACCTGCCCACTTCTCTATGCCTGATGAAGAGCCTGACATACTTTTAGTTGCTCTCAACATCTAGTTAAGAAATCTGCTTGCCCTTATTACTAGAAAAATGCAGCAGAGACATTATGCTTTACTGGCATGGGGTTTAAGCTGCCTGTTAACCATTATAAGTGGTGGGGCTGCAGCTGAGGAGGGTGTGCTGCTGCTCCCCCTTGGCAGGGGAAGGCTGCTGGCTCTGGGGAAGTGCTGTCTGTGAGCTCTGCAGCTCCCAAGCTCACCAGCTCTGCTGGTGGCGTGAGCCCACAGCTGGCATACAGAAAGGAATCACTCAGTTATTTCTCCTTTTTATGCAAGAAGTCCTGCCTGGCCAGGTCAGTGTCTAGTGTTGCATGTGTTGGCAGAACAGGGCTCTCCTAGGGAGCTTCCTTATATGCTTCCCTTTAATACTTTCTTCCCCCACTTCCCAGGTGATAAGGCTCCCTTTCTAATGATGCTGTCTGCCAGAAGTTTAATACTTTTCCCTTATTGAAGGCTTTTTCTCATAATTGCAAACTGGGAAAGAAATGTTGAGGATTTATGCTCATATGAAATGCCTTTGACTTCATTTGAGTGAGAGGGTGCATCAAATCTTTGCACCGTGTCCTATATTCCTTAGGAACCGTATATCTATATTGTGTTCTGTAGTGCCATTTCAAGTATTTGTCCTAAAATGTGCATTCTTGACTTCTAATACTTTCTAGTTCACAGAATCAATCCCTAAAAAAAAATTTAAAAAGCGAAGTCCTTTAGCAAACAGCAAGGTGTTTCTGGCTGGTTTGATTTAACTGAGGAAAATCTCTTTTCCTTTCAAGTCCAACACTGTAACATCCGGTGTATGAATGGAGGTAGCTGCAGTGATGACCATTGCCTCTGTCAGAAGGGATATACAGGAACACACTGTGGACAGCGTAAGTACACTCCTAGGAACGTAGATACTGTTAAGTGATTCTGTGATACGTGGATTGGACACCCTTTAGCACTAAATTTCAGCAGCTGTTGAGCTGGTTTTTGATCGGGTATAGTGGAATTTTACAGAAAAACACGTGACTTTGTAATGAATTCTGAGTGAATTCTTACTGATCAAGATTGTTAAAATAAACATAATGTGACTGCATAACAATTGGATATAACTTGATCCTATAGTTCTCGCACTACCATAATTCCCACTGACCTCCAGGACTTTTCACCCACTAGATCAATGGGTCGTACATGTAAACTTTACATGGGATTCAGTTTTCATTTTATAGATAAAATTAAGATTTTTAATACAAAGTCTTGTTTTAATTTCAGGGTTTGCATCAGACTTAGCTAGTATGCTTTAGAAATGTTGATGTTGTCTTATTAGAGATGATTGACAGATTTTTTTATTTGCTCAATGAGTCCATAGCCAAAAGCATTCCAGGATATGCTGCTTGAAATCTCTCCCAAACTGACTCTGCTGCTCTCTTGTTCTTCTTGGCTGGAATGCTGTGAAGTAACTCAAATAAGGATGTAGACACTGCTTTTAACACAGGCTGTCATGTTGCTATCTAGTGAACTATTGGTCTGACACGGCAAATGTGTTTAGCTCATTTAATGAAAACCTTTTGTGCTCTGTCAAAATCAATGGCACACTTTACATGAACTTCAGTGGGACCAGGAATTTACCCTAATAATCTGGAGGAGGATCACATGGTGAAAGGATTAAGAATTGTATTTCTGCCTTCACTGTGAAATATCAAGTGGATAAAAGAGAATAAATGGAAATCTTCTTTCTACTGAAGTGAATGTGAAACAGAACAAAGAATAACATTACTCAATGAACATCAAATTGCATTTAAAATCTCTTTTTTCATGCGCATGTTGTATTTTCTGATTATTTTTGAGAGGAACTGCTTTTGGAGTTTATTATTAAAAAGTTGAGTTCTGAAGCCAGTGACATCATCATACAGGGGAAGAATATATTAAATTAACACGGCATAGATATTGATTATATTTCGCTATCCTAATTAATAGCATTATTTATTTAACATCAGCAAACAGCCTTTTAATACTGGATTACTACAGGAGGAACAAATACTTTTGAGGATTTAGAGATGAAATATTCCTCTGCATCTTCTATGTGCAATCTCTATCAGTGTTTATTTGTTGCAAGTTTGAAAGAGATGTTATTTTGAAGTTATGGAACTGTCTAGCCATCCCAAAGAGGAAGGCTCTTGAGAGGTCAGAAAAGCTGTGGTTGTTCCTGTATTTGTGTTATGCTCCCTTGAAAAGAGGAGTTCATGGTACTAATGAGGCCAGGAAGCAGTAAAAGGTCATGAAGTAGTTTCTAGGAAAAGAGTTTGGTATCCTGTTATGTTTACCTAGGTTGGTCAAGTACATACCTTCATGTCTTTCTCAAAATAGCTCAATAAAGATTACTTTTGCCTTCCGTTTGATACAGCTGTCTGTGAAAATGGATGTCTAAATGGAGGGAGATGTGTAGCTCCGAACCGATGTGCTTGCACGTATGGCTTCACTGGACCCCAGTGTGAGAGAGGTATGTGCCCTAAATCAGTGGGAATAATTATGTTCCAACACCTCTAACAGTGGGGTTGTTGGGCCATTACCTATTGTATTCTATAGCTGAATTGGTTGTGTTTGTTTTTGTTGGTCTCAAGACGGAAAATAAATTTTAAGTAGCATTTTTAGACGTATATGAACTTCATAAGGATAGAGGCCAGGATGAAACACAGATGGAACTGTTTACTTTTTTGTGATGAAAACATTCCAGTGGAAGAGGTGGCAAATGAGAGTTTTTGTGTGTTTTTGCTCGAACTTTAGTTTCTAACTCATCAGAAAAGGTCTTTGAATCTGATATACATGATAAGTAGCATCTTGCCTCTGTGTTTGTTTTCTTTTGCAGAGTTTATGAAACTCTTTTTTCCATTTCGTACAGATTTATTGTTTTCAATTTTAGCTTTTTAGTTGCATATCCATAGTGATAATCTTCAAATGAAAACAAAACTATACCATCTGCCTTATATGGTATGTGGATTTTTTCAGGGTTATTAAACCAATTTAATGTTTCATTTGTGAGCAGTATAGTGGACAATGTTTAGGTATAATCCTGTTGATTTTTATAGAAATACAAATAAAATACTTCCGTTTGTCAGAGCAATTGGTCTGTGTAGTTGGAAATGCATACACATTACTCATAAAATAGGTTGTGTTACAGATGTATGAACCTGGGATGGAGCAGACATGAATAATCTGATTTTGGGCTTCCATGTAGAGGATGTAGATTTCATTAGCACATGAAATTTTTGTCAGTGAGCATGTCAGATGATCTCTGTTGTCAGTGCTGCACCTGGAGGAGTAATGGTTGGCTTTTTTATGTGGGCAGCATAGGTGGGTGATACAGAACAACAACTCTGAGGGGACCAAAGCTTTTTGTTCTGGGTTAAAACAGATGGTAGGATGAAGCAGGTATTTCCTGCCCTCCCTACAGTAGATAAAATTGCTGTGTTGGCACTGTGTGAAGTCTTGCCAGTTGTCCACTCAGATGTTATAAAAGTAGTTCAAACCAGTGGTGAATTTTTTCCAAAGATTGAAAAGTAGCTCTGTTCTGAATCACGGGATCTCATTGCTGGAGAGGAGTAAGAGGAATGGGCAATTAGGTTAAAGTTCCTAAGTTTGAAGAGAATAAATGCTTATGGGTGAGAATGCACTGAATATTGCTGCAAGGACTTGGAATTCCAAGCAATTGCTTGCTTGTTCTTCATGGGTGAAGTTTTTGAGCCTTCAGTCTGGTGAGGAGGTGTAAAGTGTAAGTTCAGAAGAAGATTGTTCAGTGCTACTTCTGTGTTGCCTGATCTGAGACCAGTTTGACTCCACATCACTAGGGCAAGTTTCTAGGCTGCATCCTGGTAACAGCTTCAGTCCTGTCCCTCAGGGCTCCTTCCTGGTGGTGGGTGGAAACTGGTGGCAGAGAGCCATTTGAGCCAAGTCAAGCTGTCCTGAAATTACATCCATGCTGTTGAGCACAATTGAGGTGGAAATCTGTAACTTACATGCCTTGTCCATAGACAGTTTTTTACTTAAAACATGTGTTTGGTTTTATAGTTATCAATAAAAGAAAAAATAGACGTTAATGAGCTGTAGTATTCCTGGTTAATGCTCGCTTGCTATGTTGAGGCCAAATGATTGTCATATCTTCCCAGAAAACCTCTGAAATCTGTCTTTTCACAGATTTCCTTCAGCCTCTCTACCTAGCTGAGCTAATATGTTCCCCTCCTCTAAAGAGGGTGTGGTGGTTTTTGGTCTCAGAATCGCATTATGCCATGAGAAAAACTTTTTCTGAAGATAACTTTTCAAGTATAAACTAATCTTGGTCTTAGAATAACTTGCCTTGTTCAGCACATGCACCTGTGTGGTCACTGGGGAGTTGTCTGGCTGCATATGATTTTACACAGCTGTCAGCTAAGCAAGAGGTCCGTATTATGAATCTAGCTTTGGAAAGTTCTGTGGATTTGACACTCCCTGGTGGGCTTCTGATGTACATGTGAGTGGATTTTAGCCAGTAAATTGACAAGATTCATGCCTTGTAGAGTAAAATCGTGTGTTTATTAGAAAGAAAAGAAAGAGGGGAGGAAACAAAACAACAAAGCCAAAGCATCTCTCCGCCTGGAAGCGGCAGGGGGAAAGGAAAATGCTCAAGAGAAATAGTCTCTTAAACTATGCCATTTCTGGGGGAAGCAGGAGAAGCAGATTGTTTTGAAAACACCCTTTCTGGTTATAAATGTAATGTGAAGTGATAGAGTTTTGTGGCATACACATTCTCCATCTGTTTGGCTGTGGTTTGACTTCTAGGTTATGCCATCCCACAAGCTAACAGTTATGGAAGTAATTTACTGCTCTGTATCACCCAGTGCTTTTCTCTACAGCCATCAACTAACAGTAACAATCAAAGAGTGTTTGTGGCACATACGTCACACACCGAAGAATATTCCAGCCTTTGCCGCATATGTCGTAACTTCAGACTGACTTGAATAAAACAATGTCGAGGCAACCAAACACGTGAGGTTATTCTAATAATCCGATAGGGAAAACACTTAAAATGTTGCAGGTGGTTGGAACAAAATTAGATGCAGTTTCTTAGATACACAGACAAGTTGTGTAGTTCTGTGTCTACTGTTTTAAGTAGTTTTTCCATACATTACCTCAGTAAATGCTGACCATGTGATTGTCAATGAAGGTCTGCAAGACTTCTGTGTAGGTCAGTAGTATCAAATACATGCACAGTGAAGGGGTTTATCTGGTGAAAGACTCGCTGCTTTCACAGCGCAGCAAACTCCATCAAATTTGTGGCATGAGTATTTCTATGTATTTATTCAGTCATTCTTTGAGAGAGTAGCAGCTGGCCTTGGACAGTTTTGGCACACAAATTCCTTTTTTGTATGCCTTAGAAGTGTTAATCTTACTGTAAAGCACTATAAACATGAGCACAAGGAATTTTGAGATTCACTTTTATCAGTGGAGTTCCTCTCCATGTTCTGGGAGTGTGTACCATGTCACTGGTGAGACAGGCTTCACCAGAGCTGGATCGACAGCTTTATCATGCTGCAAGTGGTGCACACGTACCATTAACTCCTAAGCTGTTGTGTGTGGTGTTTGGCTCCTTTCCAGAGCGGGAGAAGCTGCCTGGACGTACTGTCAAGTATATGCAGCTGTATCATAAAACAACAGGCCTGGCTTTTTTGTGGAATAGTGTTCAAAAAGGTGGACTTGATATAGACTCAACAGTACACTCAAAAGTGTAGTAGAGTCAGGAATGCTTCCTACAGCAATTTAAGACATGTTTAAAATACACAGCCCAGGAAGGAAAATATTTCTAAGACATTGTCTCAGTTAGAAGTTGAACTTCAGGGATTTCCTTTAGTAAGGTGCTGAGTTCTCTGGTGGTGGTCCAGTGATGGGCTTTGACACACCTTTAAATTCAAACCTGAGATGTCAGTATGCCTAGAATTATGCAAGTGCTTAAGGGCCTTGCTGGATTTTGGCCCAAGCTTTTAGAGTTAGTTAAGATCTGAGAGATGCACTCAGCTTTTAGCTTATCAGTAGTCGTATTATTAATGAAAAGATGGATGCCATCTTTATGCCATTTAATGAATGCTGAATAACTTGGGTGAGTTACAGATTCTACAGTTTCTTTTAGAAAAGGAGGAGGCTGAGAGCAGAGACTTAGCTTATGTTCCCCTAAGGATGATTCAGAACATCGACAGCTCTTTCTATTGTCTGTAAAAGAGCCTAGGGGATTTAGCTGGCTATGGGAGATGCCCACGTTTGGGTCACGTGCAAACATCCCTGTATCCTGCACTTTATGAAAGTCCAGAGGAAAAACTGATGTTAGGAGCTCAGGGAGATTGAACAACCCTGTCAGATTTGGTGGAGCTGTCTCCAGATTGTGCACAAAGGCTTTCTTGACTCTTTGAAACTGTTTCTCTTTGGACATTTGGGTGATAATGCTTTAAGAGGATGAATTCTATATAATAGAAGATTGTACACTGTTGTTATCCTTGTATTGCAGAAATGCAATGAAATGTGCTTTTCTTTTTCTGTCTGGATTCATTTAGAGGAACACAGTGGAAGCTTAGAATGTGTTACAGCCCTGTTTGTTTATTTGAATGCTTGTGACAACATCAGGGGCTCAATCCTGCTGCATTCTGGAGTTTTGCCACTCGCTTCGCATAGGAGCAGAATTGGGCCTGATGTAGTTCAAATATTAAAAACGTACCACGTGTGTTTTGGTTTTTTATGGACTCAGAATATGAGCAAACGATTGCTTTTTCTTCAAACAGAGTCGTTTCTGTACTGCTCTCTTCATGGCAGGAATTTTTGCATAATTTTTAATTATATTTGGCCATTATTAAAAGTTCCCAGAATTAATGCCATATGTAAAAATATCTTTCCCAGAGCCTCTCTATGAAAGTGCAGCTGCTGAAAGTGGTCAAGAGTAATGTAGGGCTCTGTATATTTTTTTTTCTTTCTAAATACTACAACGGGTAGAATGTTTTTACAAAGAGGACACTGCACCCCTTAGTGTGCCCCGTCTCTGGTATTTAGTCTAAATGGAAAGTAAATAACAAAGTGTAGATAGCAGTAAAAGTATGTTCCCAAAGCCTTATGTTGCATTTAAAGTAGTATTGCAGCATATGGTAGCTGGCAAACATTTGAATAAACTTGATTTCTGCAGCTTTCTTCCAAGAAACACATCTGTTGACACAGACATGTAGTTTCTGCAGCCATGTAACATGAATGCATGTACAGTGCTATAGCAGCAAACTGAAAGATGGCTAAACTTGAAGGCCTGCAGTAAGGACTCTTACACACATTTTTCCCCCTGAAAAGTTATGAAAAATGGCTTCAGGCTGAAAATCAGTATATTCAGTCACAGAGTGATGTTTTACTGACTGTAAAATAATTTTGATATATGTTGTCACCCTTGATGTCTTGCAGTTTTAGAATAAAAATTCCTTTGGATTATCTTTTCTGTAAAAGAGGTTGAGATAACTGGATGAGTTTTTCAATTTTGAAAATTGAAGTTGCAGCTTTATGGTGGAGAAGTCAGCCTCTACAGAATGATTGTGTGTGATTTAAGGTGGTTTGTAATACTTAGCAATATAATCAATAGATCTCTGGATCAGAACTCAGCTCAGTCTGTTATTTGATGCCAAAAAGCATTTTTAGAGATCTTGTGCATAGGAAGGTTTTTATCCATTGTTCTGGTCCTTGCAAGTACACCCCATAACTGGTCCTGTGTTGCTTGCTCTATGCTTTGTGTGTCTTAAAATATTACATAGCAAGTTTTAAAATGTTTCTTCAGATATATGCTTATAAGCTTAATCAAGATCCATAAATGATTAAGTACATATGGCTTAGGTCTCTTGTGAGATGTGAGGGCTCCAACTTTTGTACATGAAGCTGAACATTTACATTTTGTTCCAAATTGAGTTTTGATTTCAGTCAAACAAATCTAAAGTTTTCATTCAGCTATTTGGCAGACCTTTTTATATTTCCATGCCTTCTTGATTGGCTGCTGTGGACACTGACCTTTAGATGTGCAGTAAAGTATTGTTTGGACTTTGCTTTGTTTTGATTTTAGTTGTAGCAGTGGAGATGCATACAAATTTAATCACAAATTGTGGACTCTATATTATCATGAAAACATTTGAATGAAATAGCTGCATTGTTCTAATCTGGAAGATTTGGTTCTTGCATGAAGGACATTGAAAGGACACACAGGAAAGTCACTGGATCTTTCTTCTGGTACTGCAAACAGCTTTGCTGTTGAACCTGACTCCCACCTCCAGTTGTGCTGGCAGCCTCTGGCTCCTGTTTGCTGTGCAAGAAATTGGGTTTAGCTTTCACTGCAGCCGGCCTGGACCCTGCGCTGGCTTTGCCTGCACGTGGGACTTGCAGTCTGCCTTGTAGTGTCTTAGAAATGAAGAGTGGAGGAGAGGCTTTGCAGAAGTTACCTGCACTGAGAGATTTCTCTGTTTGTTTGATTATGGGATGTTACGTGCAGATCATACAGATACGACTTTTATATACACAGTGCAGACAATTGAAAGCTGTAACTTCCCTGCGTGGTCTACACTGCCAGGTCTGAGCTCTGCAGTGTTCCAGGCCTTCAGAATGAGTGTCTTCAAGCTGTTCTTCCCCTCTTAGTACCATTGTATTATGCCCGTTTTTCTAATTTCAGCCAAAACTTGTAGAAAATAAAATAGCTGGGCACAACTGATTTCTCTTGGAACTTTCCAAAGAAAAGGTGCCTTTGAAATGGTGGCTCCCAGAGTTGGACATAATACAGGGAATGAGTAAATGCAGCTGAGAACTTCTCTAGCAATGCCTACTTACCTGTTTATGGAGAAAGTTGTTCCTTCTTCTCTGGGCTGCAATATATTTTGATATAAGTAAGCACCGCTACCTGAAATCCTCTCATTTGTTACAGTGAAAACAAATGTTTCCTTGTGAATCACCCATTCGTAGCTTTTTTTTCCTGTTGGGCTGGTAAGCTGAGAATTTTTGTTAAAGTTGCCACAGAGACAAATATCAGTATGCATGATGCCTCAGTCAAGTTTGTGACTTTTTTTCCCTTGTTTTTACAAGTGATCTAAAACTTTCTTGATGGTCAGTTCTAACAAAGAAGAGAAACCTCTTTTAAAACATAGATCTAACCTAATGAAAGGATAAACTGACGAAGGCATTTCCAAGTAAAACAACTCTTTTATGTAGGTCAGCTGCAAAATGCTAATGAAAATGCATCTTAAACAGAGGTGCTCAAAGTGGCCAGTGCAACTGTTTTGACACATGTAAGTTTATTTGCTACATATTTGTAACAGAGCTCTTGAAATCTCTGTAAAAATTCAAACTTTTCTAAAGTAAACTGTTAGATTTAGAAAGAGATCTATCCTATATGAGCATAAAAGCTGCAAAAAATTGTAAGAAACAACTACCTAAGAGCAGCTGTAAGGACAGACACATTCTCACTTCCAGTTTCCCTTGAGAGGTTCACGAATAATGACTGAGTAGTTTTTATATTTTTTTTCGTGACAGCTTGTACAGTTTGGCAGTTTAGAGAAATGCTGTAGGAAAAGAAAAGAGGCCTAAATAAGATCTGAAAATAAAGGAGCCCTGAGAGAAATATCACTCTCCAAATTCTGCTGTGCTGTAAAACAGAGCCTGGCTTTGCATTCTTTATCCAGAAGAAATTTCTTTTGGAAAAAGGTGGAATTTTGCTGCATAAAGAAACCAAGATTCAATATTTCCCTTTGTAGAAAGGCGTGCAAAGGCTAGGGATAAGTAATTTTAAAAAAGCATGAAAGTTACTAAGAGTGCGTGTGTGTTTACACTTACATATACACGTGGGTTTATATTCTAAGAAAGAAATATGAAACCTTCTGATTTTTGGTTGTGATCTCATACATTTCCTTTGTGTGTATTGCAGGCATTACCCAAGCTAAACTAGCACAGGTAGGTTAATGGAACTGCAGTCTGCTGTGCCATAGCCTTTATTTCTTTCCTTGGTGGTGTAATTCAGGTTGTAGGTTTCCCATTCTAAAGGACTGTTTTACTTGTTCCTGAATGTTTAACTTAGTGTGTGACTCAGTTTTTAAAAAGCATTTAACTTGAGTAAGCCTGGCTTACCAAGTGATCTTGGTCATGCATTATAGTGATCCTGTCCTCAATGTTTATGTTTTTTGCAAAGTTTACCCAATGATTGCCAGGTGTTCAGTACTGTCCCCATTTGCTCCTTACTCCTTGGAATGAATGGTCTTCTGTGACCCTGCAGTGCTTTTTCTTCTAACACAGAGGTGCTGACAGTCCTAGGGAAGCAGGAGCTGAGTAGAAACCTGTATGTTCAGAGTTCTTGCCTCCTTGGGGAAGTGGTGGCTGATGCTTTCATCCTGCACCACTGCACCCAGCACGGGACAAAGCCAGAGGCGCCCTTGCTGGCATTGCAGCAGTGGTCCTAAGTTCAGTGATATTTTACTAGACTTACCCTTTTCCTTATTTCTGTACGCACAGGGATCTCATAGTGCTCTTTGGTCTCAAGATTAGGACATCAGATTTTGCTCTAGGTCTTTTTATCTCAGTCCCATTGCTTACAATGGCTCCACTGAATCTATTGATAGCTGAATTTTCAGCAAGGCTTGGAAGATCAGTTTATCTCCAGCAACAACATACAGCACAACAAAATGCATATCTGCTGTTTAGTGGGTAACTCCTACCTATCAAACAATGCATTTACATTCTTTTATAAATAGAACTGTAAGAATTACAGGGAGAGAGGGTAACTTCTAACTGTATTTCAGCTTGCAGAATTGCTTAGGGTGGAAGGGACCTCTTGAAATAGTCCAACTCCCCTGCTCATGCAGGATCAGCTGGAGCAGGTTGCCCAGGACTGTGTCCAGTCACTCTCTGGAAAATGTGTTAAAATATATGTTCGTCTGTGATTTGTAATACCTCCAGCAGTACCATTCAGACCTATTAGCTATTTAATGAAGATCCAGTGCTAACGTTGTCGAAGCGTTCATAATTCTGGATCTTCTCTGTTGTGTTTTTTTTTTTTGTGTGTGTGTTCTGTTATCCAGAGAGTGTTTGTCCTGTGGCAGCGATTGATTGAGTGCTGTGAAATGAAAGCACATGTTATGCTGATAATTTCTAATGTACTTGCCTAATAAAATTCTAAAAATGGAACAGTTAGTTTAAAAATAAAAAAATAAGCTGACAAAGTTACAGTGGTTCATGGGGTGTGGAATAGGGAACGGTTTTAAATCTGAGTAATATGAAAAACTACAGACACACTGTCAGGAGTTTTCCTGTTTGCACTTGACACTAATTGTAGTTACCTACCTGTCACTTAATACAAAAAGATGGGGAGACCTATTAGGCACTTGATAATTTCACCTGATTTAGGAGGCAGCTGGGTCCCTCCGTGATGGGAGATTTTAGGACCTCCTGTTTGCTTATGTTTCTGAGAACTACAGCAAGAAAGAAGTGGTAAACATACAGTGGAAAGAGCATGCTGTGCACTTTCTTCAAAGTGCAATGAAAGTGGATCTTTAAGTGAGACACCTTGAACTGTTTCTTCAGGGGACGTTGGACTGGCCTCTGGGCTGGATTGTCCAGATGTCTTAGCTCAGCTGAGCAGTACAGTGGCAGAACACTGCTTGGACTCGGAATGTTTTTAAGAGGTAACAGTAAAACCAGCAAGTGATGAAGTATAATTGTCCTGCTGGGATATGGTGAAAGCCTTTATGAGAATCTCCATGTCCTGGTGTGACAGTATGGGTGGTAACTTGGAGAGATTTGTAAAATGAAAGTATGACAGCTTTGCAGTTGGATTAATACGGGCTTCAGAAGAAGCCACAGGGTCAAAAATTACTTCCAAGCCTGCGGCTTGGAAGGCCAAAAGATCTGCCACTGAAATGAACAGTGAAAAAAGAGGTGAGTGATGCACCTCTGTGAAAGGATCCTGTGAAAGGAGAGTTGATGTTAGGTTACTTCAGCTCCAATAATCTTTAAGATAGGATACAGCATAATGGTGCAGATATTATGTCTGGAATTGAATTATACCACATGGTGTTGAACTAATTCCAGCTACTTGATTCTTGAGTTGAGGAGTAAATAATAAGAGGATGATTTGTGAACTTTTTAAGGGATTGAAGTAAGGAGAGATTAATGTTTTAATACACTGAAATTTGATAGATTTATGGGGGCCCATAAAGCAAAAGCAAGAGAAACAGGTGAGAAGGGAAGATTGGCAAGAAGATGATGAAAGAGAGGATCTAGCCAAACAGTTTTCACATCTCTTGGGAAAAGAGCGTTGGAGGCAGGTTGAGAAGTTTCGACTGCTGCTTGGGCAGGGGAGACCCAGCGGAGATGTGCATTCCATTCATCTGAATGGCTCTTCTAGTAAAAACATTGCTAGACACAAGCACAGGCCAGGAATGGCAAATGATGAATGACTTAGCAAGCTATCTTGCTGGGTATTTAATCTGTGTGGTTATCTAAATAATTTGAAATGCTGCTCTTGGCCTGAGCCAGGCTGGACAAAATGAAGTGCCATGCATTAAACCTTGTGCTATTTCAGTTCTCGGGTCCCAGCAGGAACCCAACAAGATATGGCTCCATGAAAGGTGATACTATATTAAACTAACAGTACAAGTTGTATCAAACTTGGTTCCAAATTCAATACAAAAAGTCATGGGTTTAGAAGGCGTTTTAAATCTAGCACTAGCACTTCAGTCACTTGCTGATGTCAGTACAAAAAAAGTGCTTTGTACAGCTGCTGAGTGCAAGGAAGATGCGAGGTTAAACTGGGTTAGCGGAAATGAAAGACGTGCAGTGGAAGAAGTTTTGGTATCAGAATGTTTATGGAATTCTTCATTAAATAAGAGAAGTGTTTAAATTGGAGGGCAAATTTAAAGCATTCCTTTTTATAAATTTTTCCCTATTTATGTGCAACTGAAATTATTTACAGAGGTGTACGAGGAAACATTCATTTCTTTCCCTCTTGAAAAAGAAAGATGATGGCAAATCCATCTTAGTCTCTTACTGTTCAAGCCTTCTTGAGCTCAGGCCTGAGCCACCGGTGTGTATCAAAATAATTCTGCTATTCTTACTACAGCTGATTACAGTGCTCTGTTATAAAGGGTGGAGGCACTTGGTGGTTCTCCAAAGAAAGTGAGTAATAATTGACCTAATGTACAGAGCACATGAATAACATATTCTTTTGGTAAGAAATTTATGTTTTACAGGGTGTGCTAGAGTTCACATCCCTTTTTCACATCTTCCAAAAGATTTTAAAATACTCAGCTGCTCTATTAAATTTCTAATTCAACAAATACTCAAATACAAAGTATGCATTAGATAAAGCTCTTGAGTTGAATCCAAACACTGAAAAATCTTTTAATCTGCCTTGAAAACAGCTGTTTAGAATTTTGAGTAGAAATAACAACCTCCTTCAGCCTACGTTGTTGATGTCCGTTTCACTTCAAGCTGGGAGGAATTTCTCTTTGTTACTCTGCAACAGCAGCAAGCCTTTGCATCTATGATTCGACTATCCCCCAAACATAGTAGGACTGGTATCCTGGTCCTCTTGCAAATCAATGGTAACACTTCCTTTGAATTCAGTATAATGGGGGAGAGACTTACTGAGAAGACTTAAGATGGTTTTGACACTTCAGTGGTAGTTGTCTGGAGTGCAGCTTACAGGAGCTCCTTTTAACATCTCCCGCTACTGAGAGACTGCTTCATGTTTTTCTGCTGAAGGAATTCTTGATACGAGAATTGAGATTTTTTAGTGTCTGAAATTATTTAAACAGATGAGATGGGGTTTGTGCATATGCACATATAACTTTTATTCTTTGTTCATAAATAGTTGGGTAATCTTTTAAAAAGTTACACAGTGACTTGGCATCAAATACCATGTACAGAATTTCTAGGCAGCTGCCCATTGCATCCAAGGAAATACCAGAAGAGTTCAAGATGACTGGCACTCCAATGAACATCTAAAGCAGTGATGATTTGCCACTTGGTGTAAACTGTTGCCAAAACCCTGCAGGGAATGGCTTATGTTTATTCCACAGCCTGTTTTGCTGTGTCCCGAGGGTAGATTGCACATGCATTTCACACACAGACAGACACAGATACACACGCATTTGTGCCTGGATCGATTTTGTATTCAGACATTTGAGCAGCACTTTAAACTCCAAGGTAGAAGTCTTGACATTGTTCAGAGAAGTGAAGCCTGGATGAAACTTTGTGGTCACTATCACAGTGATCCAAAACCTACTCACATAAAATAAAGGGATGCCCAAAGACCTAAGCAGGCTTTGAATCAGGAGTCAGACAGACCTGATCAGACCTTGTCAGCCAAATTTCAATAAGGTTATTGAGAAAGCAATTAGATCTGTGCTGTGCTACCACACAATACTATAAATCAGTAACTTAGGATAAAAGTTTAAAAGTGCTTAAATGCATAAGCCACAAATATGAACATGTTTTAGCAAAGATTGTGGTTATAGTATATAGAACATACCATTATATGGAATTGTATTTATTTAACTGCAAGTAGGGATTTCAAGATGATGAGTAAGAAATATTCTAGTAGAGTAAAGAGTGAAGAAAATCCATTCAGCCTCTTTCAGTTTCTAATATACTGTTCTTTTCCTTTTGGGCTTACGTGCCACATCCACAGTCTTTCATGTGATATTCTCATTTCCAAAGTGTTCTTAGAATGCAAGTGTGTTAATGTGCATTGATTAACACCTAGACAAGTTGTATATGTGTCCTCCAATAGCTTCTGATGAAGTGTAAGTAGCCCTTTTAAATCTAGAGGAGATGTTTGCATTTTAGTAGGATTTAGGTTATGCTCCAATTTTAGCAGTTGTGAAGAGTTTTGGGCCTTCCTTTCTGATGAGATGATGTCCTTGTGTCTTTTTTTTATGTTTGTCGGTTTTATTCAAGCAGTCAGCAGTGTGTGGTTTGCAGTGGTGGGATGTTGATGCAGAGGTGCAGATGCTGGTGATTCTCCACACCTCTTCCAAAGCAATGAGATCGCAGTCTGTCAGCAGAACTGCTGCCCTGCAGAGGGGCAGCCTGATGCTCACATGAAAAATAACCAAGATCACTTCTGTGAACAGGGCTTTTAATCAGCTGTTTAAAAGTTGCCGATCTAATTTCAAGTTTCTAATTAAATGAAATGGGGGAAAGAAAGAGATCAGCATGCTGCCAGGCAAGAGTTCCAATCCAGTGGTTATCTCATTTCGAACGTGTGGGTTAAATATCTTTATAACTTAAGCTTATAGTATATTCACACACTAATAAAATGTTCTTATGTAAGGGCAGTTTAACCACCACAAGCTTATTTTATTTTATAAGACTAAACTATTTGATGCTCTAAAAACATTTTTCTCCTGTGAATGTTATTTATCACAAGTGTAGTTGAAACCTGAAACTTAATTATTAAAACAGATATTCAGACCCTTTCCTGACAAGAATGATGTGGATAAAAGACATTATTTCTGAAGGAAATCCTACTTACGTTTTGGAGAGGGTGCAAAATATTTCTGATAATGAGGAGGAAGTTTTCTCTTCCACCAAAGTGTCTTAAATTATGAGCTTTCTACTGTTTTATGAGAATTTTTTTAAAGCCACCTAAAAGTTTTCCCACAGTGCTGGTTTACAAGCAGCTGAAACTTTAGACACCACGCAGAACAGTCTGTTGTTCCACTAACATTGCTGGAAGCGAATCACATATGCATTGATGACCACCTAGATTGCTAAATGTACCCGTTCTGCTAAAAATTGAAAGAAAATATTTCCTATATTTTTAGGTACAAGTTTGAATTGGCACTGCAATTGCTAAACGTTGCAGCTTAGACGGATGCCAGAGCTCCCGCAGAGGAACTTTAAACTGCATTATGCTGCACTCTGTATGCTTCCCCCTCTTAACTCCTCACTGCTCCCCAGCAGGAGAAGGGTGCTCCCCCTTCCCTCCTGCTTCCTTCCCCCTCTCTACTCTTATCAACTGTGGGGAGCCCAAGGTGCTGCCTGGCATGTACTGCTCTCTTGCACTTGGTCCCAGGCAGAATTTGACTTTTAATACCTAAAGTATCATCTGTCTCAGCTGTGAATCTCTTTTGCTTTGAGGGTAAGGGAGTTCAATGGATCAGGGGCTTCCTGATGGCTTAATACTTCATTCAAAGCCCAGTGAAGTTAAAAGGAAAAACATACTCAAGAGTTTTGGTGGTGTGGAGCATGTCCTATATCCAGAAAGGTAAGGCAAACATTGAGACACTGCCTACACCTGGATTACCTCACTTCTGTTCTTCCTCTGAGTCCTGATACCTTGACAGGACCACCCATTAGTTCAAGTACCTGCTTTGTATGGTGCGGAGTTAAACCAGGAAGACTTGTTGGGGGGAAAAAAATGAACAGGATGCACTTAATAGTCTATTTTGACTGTGAAATGAAGCTTGTTCTTCTCTGAAATAATTTTTATGTCTATATATACATACAAACCTTACTGCTCTTTTTTTTAAAATAAATTGTAGCTCTGAAGATAGAAACACAGGCCTTGCCACGGTTTATTCTGATCCACTCAATCCTTCAATTATTGTTCTTTTAGTGTAAAAAATATTTCAGAAGACAGCACAAGTATTTACTATCTAGTAGAAATCCTTTAGCAACAGCTTCAAATGTTTTTCTTATTCAATATAGTTAATTTTATTTCTTTGAGATGGATAGATATGAGCTGCCTAATTGAACAGATAAGCAGTATGTTGTCACTGCTAGATTAGGCCATTCTTCGTGTGGTTTGTAACCCGTTTTTTGTCTCATATTCTCATTTATCACTGGCCTGGTGTTTGTTTTTCCTGATTTAGGACTATGACATTGAACTATATAAATAATATTGGGGTACATAGTTTGTACTTTGTCAGCTTGAAAGTGTCAAAGTAGAAAACAAGTATCAATATCAGCTCTACAAATGTGAGGAAAATGCCTTTTGGGAAAATGGATGGTTGATATCTGCAATTTGTGTAGTCATTGTTTATTCTTATTTGGCCACCCAATGATTCCAGTGGATAGTATTTCAGAGTGCATAGCCAGATGTGTCAGTGAGATGCACATCCTTTTGCCGGGATGTTCTCAGGTGTCTTTTTGCTGCTTGCTCACTGCTGTTCTTGGAGCACGGGGCTGAGCACTGCTGCTTCCCATTCTCCCTGCGAGGCGTGGTGCTTGCTGCGGCTCACCCAGCTCCTGGGTGCAGCTGGGATCGCGCCCACCCTGCTCCATACGTGGATTCCTCTCCTGGACGGCTCTGGCTGGCTGGCTGCTCTCTGCTAGCTGGCTCTCTGGCCCTCATTTTTACCTAGTTAGTTGGCCGGCCGGTCCTGGCAGACTTCCGTCTCCTGGTCGGCTGGTGAAGCTCTCGGGCTGGCCAGCCTTTTCCTTCCCTTCCCTTCCCTTTTCTCCCCTTCTCACACATGGCTGGCTCCCACTGTTTATCTCTCCTTGTCTCTGTGCCTCCCACTCATTTCTTACATTTGCTTTGATCCATCCCGTCTTTGCTGCCTTCCTGTTTTTCGTCCCTCTGCTCTTTTGCTGTTTTGCTTCTTTGTATCCTTGTTTCCTTTACACTTGTTCCCTGAAGGCTTTTTGCTCTGGCTTTCCCCTGCCTACAAGCAGTATGTATCTTTTCCAGAGCTCGCTGTCTCTGTGCTGTCTGTTCATCTGATCTAGCAGCCGCATGGTTTGAAACAGTTACTAACACAGCACCGATCCGTGTTAGAGGTTGGAGAAACCGTTGTATTTATCACTTTTTATTTGCTATGGATATTTTTATAAGTTTAGAAATCTTGCCTATGCTTCCACAGAAACACCCACAGTAAAACCCCAACTGAAGCACTTTGTTGTGCTTCTGTGCCTTTTTTTCCCATAACTGTGGATTATCAAGTATCTGTGTATTCTCTATAATTCACTGTCATCTCCCTTAGGACTCTTAGAAATGTCACAACTCACTGTTTTAATCCAGACATCACAATTATAACTCTAGTCCCACAAACACTTCATTACGTTAGTGTGGAATAAGGACTTTTGGGTGATCACAATGGTGGGAAAGGAAGTGCAGAGAAAATTCATAGCAATTGAAAATTTGCTGCTGAAGACCCTGTGAGAGAAGGCAGAGAATTCTCCGGCCATTCTTCTCCTGCTCGTTTCAATCTTTGTTCCAGAGTCCTTATTCAGACACAGTGCTGGGTGATGCTAATTGAAGTTTTGTCTGCGTTAGGACTAGAGAAACAGATATCTGTTGTTACATGCTGTAGCATACCTGATGTAATATGTGGTTAACCCCTCTGTAAATATCTGTAATTTTTGTCCCTATTTGATTCAAACCTATTTTTTAAGTGTCTTTTACTCTTTCTCTCCACATGTTTTCATTCTCCCTAATTATGAGGTAACCTAATATCGTAAATTACTCTAAATACTGATTAACAAGTCAGTCCCTAGTGTTAGCTACACAACCTTGTTGATGGGAAAATACTCTTATCCACCCCCATATATGTTTTCCCCTTTATGACAGAAATATGAATCCCATGTGAGAGGACATTTTTCCCATGTAGCAGCCCATTCCCTTCACATGAATATCATCAGCCCTTCTCCTCTAAGATTTTAAAAGTTTTTGGGTTGCTTTTACACGTGTATAGATATATTTCTGGAAAAAAAAAAGTTCATAGCATCTATTGAGTTGGAAAATTAATTAGACGACCTAATTGATTGTGCATGAGTTCCTCTGTGGAATGTGTTCTGCTGCTGTTGCACTCGCCCAGCACAGAAAATCTCAGGAGCGAGTTCCGCTCGTCTTTTACTAGAAACTGACAATTAATTGAACATCAAAAGAACCCCATAAAACACCACAACAGTCCTCCCTCCAAGAAAGAAAAAAACCCCCAAACTTAACCAACCATAAAACCTTGAAGAATCATAACAAAAAAACTTTGCATGAAAGTTCTTTTCTCATTTTATTAGAGTAATGCCAAGAGGCCTGAACTCAGCTTGAGGCTCCCTTTATCATTCAGAAAACATACAAGTCTGCATCCCAAAGGCTGTGTAGTCCGAAGAGAAAAAAGCCCCACCAGCATCCAGAAGTATTGGCAGCCCCACGTTCCATGTGGGGAGCTAATATACAGGGAGATTAAGTCACTTGTGTAAGGACGTACTGGGAGTCTGTAGCAGAGTCTGAAACTGAACCCAGGTCATCTCAGTCCCAGCCAAGTGTCTCAACCACAAGACTCTCCCTCCTTTTCAGTATGTCAGTGCAGAAAGTAGGCCAAAAAGCAGTTTCCAACCTTTAATACACAGCATTTTGCAAGGCTGTGAAGTATTATGTATTAGACAGGCATCTGGATCAGCAGCAGTTTCTGCGGATACTTTTATCTGTAAACAGAAGCAAAGCCTGTAAGGGCTTTGTAAATTTTACATAAATTATTGTTTTATCGATAGATAACATAGTTAAATTTATAAAAACTGTTCTTAAATTCAAGGCATTTTAATGATTTTTAAGCATGGAAAATGTGTTTAAAGGACTTCTGTTGTCTGTGGCTCTCTAATTTTGGTATGTTTTAGATCCTGGTGCTGCTCATCCATCAGGATGCATTAGCAGCGATGCGTAGCTCTGCCAGGCCGTGCAGGGTGTTGCACCATGCGGTGTAAGCTCAGGAAGGGAGGCTCGGGTCGCATGACAGGCTAACGCTCCAGTGTTATGCAAAGGTTAAGTACTCCTGTGTTGGGAGTTAGTGAGGCTTGCAGTTTGCTGACCTAAATCTGAGTGATTCCTATTATGTTGAGTATTTGCTTATCTTTTGGAGCATCTCTGTGTAGCCAGGGTGTAACAAAACTTCAGCTTGAATCTGTTGTATCCAGAATGGAAGGGGATAAAAGAAGTGCAAGTATGGGTGAATATATATACATGTATAACCGTCCCCCTTCTTCAACTGGGCTCTCCCATTTTGGTATGAAATCAGCATTATTGTGTGGTAGTATACAAAGAACAGGCCAGAGCTTGTTTGTTCCCCTCAGTACGCTGGTTAGTTATTCATAGACACCTGGCTTGTTTGCTGAACCCCTGATTCCTTTCTCCCACATCTCCCAAATAAAAACTACTTACCTAGTTCTCACTGGCTCTCATGTATGTTCTGGAGCACCACTTTATGAGCTCCATTATTTGAAACCATTAGTCCCAGATGTTGTGTGCATTTACACAGATAAATTCCAGTGATTGTCATGGAAAAAAAAAAATAACAGCTTTGATGGGATTTATGCAGCATGAAGGTGAGAGGAACCTTGTTTTCTAAAATAAGTGCTGAGAAATTACTCAAAATGGTGATCAGTGTACTGGACCATTCAGTACACAGGACAGTTTGCAGGATTCTGATGCAATTCCTCATGAGCACATAGTTAGTAAAATACAATTGGAGTGTGTCGCTTTTGGTTGAACCACTATGGCCCAGCTTTTGGCAAGAGGCCTCTGAATCTGGGTGGATCTCTGTTTTCCCCAACACCCTCCCAACACTGTCTGTTCTCTATGTGTGAGAGTGTTGACGCAGTCACAGGCAATGGGTTTCTCCCACTGAATGATCATTCTCTCATCAAAGTCAGGGAGTCTAACGCTTCCCTTGTCACTGGGACCTGGGCTTCATGCTGGATGTCAGGGCTGGGCACCAGCAAAACCAAGCCGTTGTGTCTAACAGGGAGGAAACAAAAAGCTGTTAGGATTGCAGTCTTAGATCTTGAATGTTTCTCTTAAAGACACTCAGGCTGGTGACTCTTTCCAAGTTTTAATGATTTGTCCCACATGTGGAGGCAAATGAAATCTTAGGACCTGACATTCCCTTCAACAACCAGAAGAGATGCCAGTTTACAGTGCCGAGGTAAAAATAGATTTGCAGTATCTGTTAGACTAAAATAATGTATACAGAGCAAGTGTGATGAGTAAGGAAAGGCCAAAGGCATCAGCCCAGATGCTATTAAAAACTTGAGAAATGTTAAACAATACGCTAAGAATGTGGAGTTGCTTACACTTTCAGTAAAGGCACTAAACCTTTTCCATATTTATCTAGAGTATTCATGGTAATTCAAAGTCTTTTAGAAAGACTTGCAGTTGTTCTCGACAAATACCTTAAGAACCAAAAAGTGCTCTTCATTACATCACCAACAGGAGTGAGTAAAGACCTTTTGCTCTTCTCTCCTGCTGCGTGCAAGTAAGAAGAGAACTCGACCCCAAGTTTGTGAGTTGTGTGTGGATTAATATCCCTTCCCCTCCCCCTCCTTCCCGTTTGAAGATACTTATTATTCTGTACTCTCTCTCACTGCTTGGGAAAATCAGACTTTTGATGTGGTTTTACAAAGAGTTGAATTGAAAATTGCCATAAATAGTTTCCATAATCTTAGATTAAAGATGTGATGGTCCTCAGTCACTTGAGGCCAGTCATTAACTGACTCTGGGGGACACCCACCCATTCATGCTAAGTGAAGAGAAGGCTCCTTCAACCAAGTGGTCAATGGAGACAGGAATGACAGAAGGCCTTAAAGAAATCATATGGGTAATGAAACACATGTATTAGCATCTCATGTACTTCATATTGGTGGGTATAATATATATTTAATAAAATTATACTTGCTTAGTTGAAAACTTGTGAATCAAGATTGGATCATTTACCTTCTTGGTTTTTTTACTTCTAGTAATAGAAATTGAATACATGTGATAATTCTAGAGTTACAGCATGTATTCTGTAACATTTCAACAGAGATACCTCAGACTTATTCAGAGTTAAATAGTGCACGTTACTGCTGTGTTTATTTTTGGACCACAGTCTTAATGCAAATCCCATATATGTGGTTATGCAAAATGATCCAGGTTCTGGTCATGATTACACTGGTGTACACACAGAGTGATGCCACAGTTTCACTGAGGAAGGAATCTGATCCTGTAACACAGAGGGTTGCGTGGTATTTCAATTAAGTCGTTGATGTGTTTCACCATAGAGTTAGAGGTGAGGTATTAGTGTCTGAAGCAATTTTTGTACATTATTGACTTACATTTTTAACACTTCCTGAGATTTTTTGGTGGGTTATTGTGCAACCATGAAATGAAATAATTGTTAAAATATTTCTGTAAAAATCAAATAGTCTGTCTTGTCATGTTTTTTCAGATATTTTTCATATCTTTTTAGCTGGCTGTATAAAATATAAAACTGTGTTACAGCCTCACTCAAGAAGAACAGTATTAGTTATTCCAAAGTCTTCAGGCTAGTAAAAAAAAATCATTATTTACATCGTATCAAGTCTGTCATCACTAAAATCATGTCACAAAAATACATGTATATAAGAATACAAAAACCTGAGTGAGTGTCTGGTTGAAGAAATTTGGCCAGGGAGCTGTCTGCCATGTGAAGAGTGTTTACAGGGATACAATCTGTTTGCCCCTTCCTTTCATTCAGTGGAATTTTTCCGCTGTTATGACTTCTCAGGAGTGCTGGCCTTTTTGGATTATGGAGAAGAGGGGGCTTGCTTCAGACAGGCTTGATGATTCCTGTTATAAAGGAGCTAAGATATTGATTGTTCTAATTACCTTGTTAAAGAGCTGCCAGGACTTCTGAAGTTCAGAGTTCTGTTTGGACCACAAAAGCTATTTGTGTAGGTATCATTAAATTAACATATCATTACAGCACCCGAACTGTCATTATTACATTCACTGCCTTCCCACACTGAAAGCAAGTGGACTTCTCCCCATTCCTGCTGTATGTTTGCTCCTGCCGTGTTTCACTGAGCTTGAGCACTGAAAATTGGTTCCCTCTCTCCCCCTCATCTCTCCTTTTTATTTATAACCCATTTTGAGTTCTGGACTGAGTTTGCTTCCAGTGCTCTGCAATTGCATTCTGTTTCATGGCACTGCAGAGGAGCATTTATATTTTAGAAAAGAAAAGGTTATTTCTAGTGCGTTATACCACTCCATCTCCTTTGTAAATGTGAGCGGTATCTCTTTAAATTGTACACATTGCCTTGTCTGAAAGCGTTTTCCTTCTCTTTGGATGTCACTCTGTGTAATATTCTGTAAGTCATTAGGATCTATTTTTCTTACACAGTTTGCACTACTTTTGGATAGTCTAAGTTACTTTAGTCAGTGTATTTTGGAGCCAAAGAGAAAAAAAAAATACACAGAGCTCGTCTACTACGTTTGTCTTTACCTTGCTAGTTAATAGTTAATACTTTGTGGTATGTAAAGAGAGTTTCTTTAACGTGGCACTCCTAAGAACACTTTTTAAAAAATAGTAATAAACTTCAGCCAACTTGTTCTTTTTAAGTGAAACTTGCAAAGTTCTGTAGTAGAATCCATTCTCCTTAATAATCATCTGGTCCTGACAATAAATATGTCACCAAAGCTAGTTACTTTTTAGCAAAAAGGGAGATGAAAATCAAGTCAGAATTTTATTTAGTTGTTGCTAGCCTGTGAAAGGAATTGGAAAAACTAAAATCTGCAAAGACAGAGTCCTTTTCAGCTTATATAGCAAAGCAGGGTAGGCTAGAGTTTGTCAGGTAACTGACTGTTCAGAAATGAGAAGTTATTCTACATTTAGCTGCATTGCTTACTGTTTTCTTCATCATGGAAAAGAATAAAATGTGGTAACAATTTTCTGTATTTGGATTGCTGCCGCACATAATTGGGAACAACAGAGCTAAGGCTTTGATTTTGGTGAAATGCTTAGTCTGCGTGTTGGATTAAAATGTGTGCAACAAATCACTCCAATTCTGTAATAAGAATTTCTGAACACTATTTTTTTATTTTATTACTGTAATGTTATTACTTTTCAGTTACAGACTTTGAGAACTGGGTCAGTTGCAAGAACAAAATTGGCATGAAAATAGTTGTATATTTGTTCTGGAAAATAGATTGCCAACATAGTTTATAAAATAGTCAGCCTGAATTGTTCTGTCCATCAAATGTAAGTGATAATGTTAGTCTCATATTATTAGTAAGCTATTAATTCAAAGTCCTGTTCTTTAACCAGTATCCTAGGAAGAGTAGATAATATTTGCTAGATAGACGTGTTAAACAGATCATCTGTGCAGAAATGGATTTGTGAAGCAGCTTACGGAATGGAAAATAAATTTAGGCTGAAATGTGCCAGCAAGTCAATATATGAGAACAATTTGCAACAAGCAAAGGTGAAGAAGACATGAAGAAATGGGGTCATCAGATTCATGAATTAAAGGGTAATATTCTTGGGGCTGGATTATATGAGGCAGTAACTAACTTTTTGGCTGCCTAATACAGAATAAAGAGTTATGGTACCAGTGTTAGATATGCTTCCATGGATGTTTTTTACTCTTGTGAAAATAACGAGAAGCAACTTGGAGCTGTGGTCTGTCCGCAGCACAGCTGTAGTATTTTGAGACATTTCTGCTGCCAGGTTTATATCCCTGCCAGAAACAGTGCCTGAATGGTTGCACTCCCGAGTCCCTAGTTCCAGTGACATCTTAGCACCAGCCAGTGTTAAATCTCATCTGTTTGAGTCAGTGCTGCACTGTGCGCTGAAGCAGCTGGGAAATGGTCTTGCTTGTATGTGAAACCTTCTCTGGCACTGGAAGGGAGCAGACAGAAGTGGCATGGTGATAATTTCTTCACGTACCACATCCAAACCTACCAAACCTCGTTGGTAAGAAGTGTCAGACATCATAGGAAATAGGTTTTTAAATATTTACAGAGTTTTGTTTTCTTTCCTTCTGAACACTCTCTGATATCTTTGCCATGTACTTTCCAATGATGACACATTGGGATCTGACTGGGGTGAGTAATGGTGTCTGGCTGGGGGGAGGAGAGGACAGGGAGTGCTTAACAGTGAGTAATTATTTAAGGAAATGGCCTGTGTGGAAAGAAAACTGTGTTGTGATTGGATGCATTTATCAACTGGCCTTTCAGTGTCACCTGTGGACAGAGCATTATTGTGTCTGAGTTTTTAAATAGTTGGAAGTCAGTTTATTGAGCTAACTTGGGACTGCGTCCGGGTCTGGTCTTGATTTGGTCTGTGAATGAGATGTGTCCTCTGTTAGAAAAAATGGAAGTAAATGATAGTTATCCCATGGTTATCCCTGACCATGGTCATTCACTTTTCTGACCAGCAGTTAAAAGTCATAAAGTCTTGTATGCGAAATATCATTTCATGATCAATATAATTTCAAGTCTACAAGTGACTGACAGGGCCATTTTGCAAGTGAAGATGGAGTTACAAGCTCATTGCTCTTCCCTATCTCCTTTGTACAGTGACACACAGAGGTTTGCATTAATTTTTATGAAGTATATGTATGTAGAGCCTTCTGTTTGTTCTCTCCGTCCTTATCAGGAGATTTTAATATGCCTGAAAATACCTAGAATCACTTTGATTTTGAAATTAGGCCTGAAGTGCTAAACCTTTGTGTTCTGTATCTCTCTGTACTATGGTGATGCTCACTGCTACAATCAGCTTGGTCATGCTGTTCTCTTCCATCAGTACCAAGACTCCCTGCAACTCTTTGAATTTTACTGGAAAAATTCTTATTTCAGACACAGCACATCCTGCCTTCTGAAATGAGGCACGTTGTGGTTTTATCCATCATCTCCAAATGTATTGCTGCCTTCTCTGAAGAGAGTGAAATGACTGAAGCACAGTGAAACGTACAGTGATGGATGCTGTGCTTTTCCATTGACACTATAATTGTTTGTGTATTTGGCTGTGTGAGATCAGGTTCCAAAGGAGCATTCTCAGGTACAAGTGACTGTGACTCCCTTTCCTGACGTGTGGCTGAGCAGTGGCACAGGCTGCCAAGTGCAGTGGGTCACACCTGGACAGAGATGAGATGATGTTTCTGCCCTGTGCAGTGTCTCTTCCAATGTCCTTCTTTTATCCCCAGCTGGGTGAAAAAACCCAAGCAACCCGCCAAACAGCAGAAACAGAAGTGCTGCTAGGCAGGAAAATAGCTGTACTGATGATCAGCTTGAAGGTACTTCCCTTGCCTTAGAGCCCTCTCTGACCTTTCTTTCATTATTTGTATGATAATGAAATATTCCTTTCTTTCCCTTTCCCCCTGTACTCAAGAAAGGGGAAATTGCTGGTTTGTGTTGCCAAGGGGGGTTTCAGTTGCACAGCAGTCTTGACTGGATTTGGGGGTTCATGCTGGATTTTCCCCCTGTGAGGTGCTGACAGCTCGGAGGAGCTGGGTTTGCTGCTCAGACAGTGCTGCAGCCCGAGGTACTGTGTGAGCTGTGCAGGCTGTGTGCGGAGAGCTGGGAAAACATGGCTCATTTTATCATTATCCATTTTTCTGTGATGGCAAGAGATGGCATTTTCCTGTTTCCTGTAATGAGATCTTGATCATGGTAAGATAAATGCTGGCTTGCTGCAGTCTCATCCTTTGACCTTTGCACTCATTCAATTTTTATTTATTTTGAGAGAGGTGAAGGAGTCTGTCAACTGCCCTTAACAGGTGGTTATCAGTTTGCAAAATCAGGCTGTTAATTTGAAACATCAAGATCTCTTTATAGGAGATTTATAGTGAATCCTAGAGGGAAGAGGGACCAAATTTCATCCAGCATCCTTGCACTAGCATAATTGTTTAATCCAGGTTCCATTAGTTCACAATGTTTTTAAACTTTATTTTTACATTAAAAACCATGTTGTGCTTGAAATTAAGCAGAAGTTATTGTGAACAGGGGGCTTGAGATGTGTGTCTGGTGTCAGAAGTCTTGCACTGTCCTGGTGCTTGCAGTCTCTGGTGCTGTCCAGAATTACTTGAAACAATTGTCATTATTTATTGCTATGCTTGGTTTTGATCAAAACCTGCCAGGACTACATATTTCAGCAGCCTTTCTGCTGCTTTTAGGAATATAAAGGATCTTTTGAGAAGATAACCAAAATTATTTGATGGTTCTGACTGAAACAGGAATGAGCTCTAGATCAAAATGCGGCTTGATTCTTTCCTGTGGAATTAATAAGCTGAATTGTTGCATGGTGTAAACTGGTGTCATTCTGTTGCCCTCTTGCTCTTTCTGACAGTATATGAACTTAGTGTGGTTTTACAGTTTCTACCATCTTCTGAGTTGTCTGAAGCTCCCTGTGGAATTATTCCTTATCAAAATAACTAAGAAGTATGGAAAGAAGCAGATAAAGTTGTTAGATAATGGTGGCTACTGCATTACCGAAGGCTGCTTGCATGTGCTGAAATTTGTGTTAGAAGTGACTTAAAAGACTTGAATTATCAGTTGCACATTTTAAAAAAAACATTTTACTAAAATAATTTCAAGCCTCAACATTCTTCAGTTAAATTGAAGTTATCTCTGAGAAAAGAAAAAAAAAACCATACAAATTGTGTAATAGGTTTTCTGGCTATATTTTCCCTCTTTCTCTGTTTCCAGCTCCTAACTGATCACTGGTACCTTGTGTTTGAGCTTTACTTATTGAAGTAGTTTGAGTAATCACAAATGACATGAATATGTAAGGAAGCTTTGTTGCTACAAAATAAGGATAGGGGTTTTAAGCTGATATCCTCTTTTCATTTTGCCAATGTGTTAGTAGAATCCCATTTTCTTCTCCTAGGCCTTCATCTTGTAATAAGTAAAAAAACCTTAAACTCACTACTTAAAACTCTTCAATTTTAAAGCTCTTTTTATTTGGCCTCTGTATAAAAAAATAGATTGATGCGTGGATTTCTCTGTGGCCTTAGGCTGGTGTGTACATTCAAATTATCTTTTTCATATGCATTTTCCATTAAGAGCAGAAAAGAAAATAGAGTCTTCCACTTGTGAAAATGTGGAAGACTCTATTTGAGAAAATAGAAGGAAATTGTATTTAGAAGAAAACTGAGCATTAAGAATAAAATTTATGAAGGCCAAATATTAGGTGAAAAGAGAGCCTGTAATTCTCCCTACTAAAGTGTTATGAACTTGAATAATAACAAATAGGAGCCAGACTTGCTTGGTTTTGAGTGCATATTTGACCCACGTCTTGTTACTGAGACCTTGTGGAAAGATTTGCATGATTATGAAGTTAATTTCGTTGAGTTCACCATATTTCTAAGACATATCAGCCACTGCTAAGTCATTTATAGCTTGAAAGCAAACAATAGTAAATGCTGATCCATTCATGTCCTACCATAAAACACAAGATGGGTTATTCACTGCTGTCTGCCGCGTGCTCCCACTGCGATGGAGAACAAGATGACTCCTTTTTAACCCATCTATATATAAACGGCAGAGGGACAATCTACAATGAGGGATTTCATTCTGGGGAGGTGCTCGGAAGATTTCCTGTTGCCGACACAAAACCATGGCATTTCTAAAGAAATTGTTGTCTCTTGTTTTAATATTCGGAGTTACAACATTGGAGGTTTTGCATAGAGTAAAGCACATATTTTTATTTTGATAAAGGATGAAAAATCGATCTGGGAAATAATTTTTTTAAATTGATAGGTATAATTGATCATGACTTATTTGTTTTAATTTCTGTATTGAAGGAATAAGATAAAGCTGGTAATATTTGGGTTTGTGCTGCATGCTTCCAAAGCTGCATTTCTAGAATGAGAAATGAGGAAGAAGGCAATGTAGCTTTTGACAAAACCAAAACAAGCCTGTCGAACTGGGAAAATTCAAGCAGTTACAAAAAAGCTTTAAAATAGGGAAAAACTTGAGAGAAGCTGTAGTGTAGAAAATTAATATGGGAAATGAAGTAACATAAGAAATACCAAGCCAAAGAAAGTTAAGATGATGATAAGGAATTAAATAATCAAGGGGAAGAAAGATGTTATCAGAGATTTTGACTAGTTTCATGATGAGGCTGATGGAATTGCTAGAAAAGGGTGGGAGAAGTGTTCAGTAAATGTAGCTGTACTGTTTGGAGGGGATAGGACAGGAATTTTATACTTGTAATCTGATAGCCTTTCAGGCTGAAATTAAATAGCAGGAATTGGATTTATGTATTTTTATATGGCTAGTCCAGCTAACCACGGAGCCTGAAAACAGCTAATGGGTTCTCAACAGGTTAACTCTCCATAGATCTGGAAATACAAGACAAATTTCCAGAGGCTGAAAGAAAATTATTGTTGATCCAGTATTTTAAAAGGAAAAGAGATTATCTGAGTGATTACAGGTGTGTTAAATAGACAAAAGATAGAACGGCAATTATTGCAGTGATACATGGTTAATGAAGAATAAATGGTATTTAGTGTCATTTAGTACAAGTTCATCAGAGAAAGGTCCTTTGATCTAACTCAATATCCTTTCTGATACCATCATGTTAATTGATGAAGGTAACAGTAGCAATATAGCATTATTGTTTTCCTTACAGGATTCCTGTAAGCCATTTTATTAATTATATCAGAATGACTTGATTAACTATCAGAATTACAGCCTATGGACACAGCATCTCTGGGTTGGCATGAAGATTAATTAACTGATAGGCTTCAGGGTGCATCTGGTGTGGGGAGCTAGAGCAGATGGGAAAGACGTCTGTTCTCACTTCTGTCCTATTTAACACTTTTTAACAATGATTTAGTGAGAACATATTATTGTTAACGAAGTTCGGATGTGGCATGAAAATTGGAGGAATTTATGACGTTGCGACTCTAAGGCAGTGCGGATTGCTTAGTGGCCTTGGCTGAGGTATCTGGTGACTACTTCAGTACAAACCAACAACAGGTTCATAATTTGCTGGCTGTGCTAACGGGATGCTGGACTCTGTCCTGGTGCACCAGAACAAAAAACGCATTTCGGAGTTGCTCGCGGAGCATTAACTGGAGTGCGCACCCCGGATGTGTGGGAGACAGCCGGAGTTGGCAGTACCGCTGTTTGGTTTTGGCCCTTGGAGGATGGAACAAAATGAAGCCTACTAGTGTTTTATTAACATCTTAGTTTGATTCTGTCTGTTGGCTAAGTGGCCTGTCCTGCCATAAACAAATCAAAGCAGATGTGTTCCACATGCCCTCCATTCAGCTGTAGGCAGAGCTTGCCCACGTATCTGGTACAGCAAATGCCTGAAGAGCAGCGAAAACTGTCCTCAAAAAACTTCCCGCAGTCTGTGTTTACTTCCCTTGAGCCTCATTTGAGAACAACCATCCAACTTGTGGAAATAAACATATCCTAACTCTTTTATCAGTATTCTTTTAAATAATGCACTGCATATTTAAAAGAAACTGATGAAAAGGCCCTGGAAAGAATATTATGAGTGATTAAACGAAGCAGCAAAGGGCACCTACAGATATAATGTTCCTGGTAACATAGTCACAGTTTGTATTTTCAGTGGGTTTGAATTAAAGAGAGAGAGAAAAAATGTTCTCTGTAGAACACTTCTAACATAAACTGTTGGGTTGGTGGGTGATTTGTATGAAAAACCATTGCCTAAATGTGCTGTTGTTTTGCTTTATTGTGAGTTTTGTTGTGTGTTTTTGTCGTGATTCTGATCAGGTTTCCTGTTTTTGGTGCAGATTACAGGACCGGCCCTTGCTTCACTTTGGTAACCAACCAGATGTGCCAGGGCCAGCTCAGTGGAATTGTCTGCACAAAAACCCTGTGCTGTGCAACTGTTGGGAGAGCGTGGGGCCATCCCTGTGAAATGTGTCCTGCCCAGCCGCATCCCTGCCGCCGAGGCTTCATTCCGAACATTCGCACGGGGGCCTGTCAAGGTAAGTGAGCAGCAAAGCTTCCCCAAAAGCTGCTGAAATTGTTACTGGATTAATCTTAATTGAGTTACACTGCTGTGAATAACCTGTCCTAAGCCATTCTCAGCTATATGTGTGAAGAATGGAAAAACACTGTCAGATGCATTACTTCATGAGCCAGTGAGTGCCTGATGTTCAAGTGAGTACATTAGTAACTCAGGTCATGTGAGAGCAGCCAGCATCTTAATGAATTTCTCACTGCCAGCAGCCCTTTCCCTTGGTTCTGTAATGGTGTTTTTCTGAGTGTACCACTCAATCATTCCGTGGAGGAATTTGTTTTGTTTCAGAGAGCACTCAAAAGATGCAAAAATCAATCTGTGGCAATACTGCCCCATTTATCTGGTGTGGAATTTTTCAGCTAAAAGTTGTTTAATTTGGATTCATCTTGGATGTCTTATCTCTTGAGCTACACTGCTCTGACCTGGAGAAAAGTGCCTGTCGTGCCATTTGTAATGCCCTATTATGTATTTTATACAATTTTGGAAATGCATTTGCATTTGTTTCAAATCATAAAATCCACCCAGATGTTGCTTACTTCTTTCAGAGCATGCCTTACCATAGAAAGTCCTTACACTGCTTTTGGCTTTTAGTCTAATACTTCCAGCTGTATAAATTCTTTTATTGTCTGGATGTCTGGCAGGAAACAGGAGAAAGTTAACAGGGGCAACTATGTATTAAACTGATGTGGATTACACATTCCCAGCACCATATCTTTGGGGCCAGTTTATTTCAATCTGTCTAACATTTTCTAATAATTTACAATATTTTTTGAAAATAGGGAAGATAAAGATTATAAATCAATGAGTGATTTTATATAATCATGAAATTCCTGTGAGGGGACTTCAAGGCATTCCATTACATTAAAAATGTAGATACCCTCTGTCTCAGGCCAAGTCGTGGTTGGTGCCTGCAGACAGACATGATGAACTTCAAGATGGACATGGTTGTGTGCACTGCATGACGTGCCCATATTTTGACCTCAGTGATTTTGTTCCCCCTCTCACTGTAAAGGTCGAGACTAAATTGTGCAAAGATCTGTGAGCTGAGGTTCTGGACACTTTTGAAAGCCTATGTACATAAATATGTGGCCCACACCCCTGAACTTATGCCCCACCTAGTTATATCCCTCTTGTTTGTGTCAGGGGAAAGCTGCAGTGAACTTTCCAATGGGTTTGTGCAGTTTGGAATAAGGATATTTCTGCTTACTGCACATTTCTTAGCAAGCAGCTACACTGATGCTGATCTGTATGTGGTGCCAACGCAGTTTTGGCCCTGTACGTTTGACTTGTATTTTCCAGTTTTCCCTTCTTAAGTATTCTGTTTGTAATTTCAACAGATCTTTTATGGAATCACATATTAGCTTTATTTTTCGTGTAATTGTACTAAATCCTTTTGAAATCAGGTAACATCCATTCAGACTGAAGACATTTCAGGGATTTCACATCCATATTCGATCTAAATAAAGGAAAACAGGTTAAATAAAATCCAGGTTCTCTGAAGAGAAAAAGGAATCATTACTATTGTGTGGAGAAGTCAGAAAAAATAAGGCAGAAGTGAGGGCAAGGTTATTTTGAAAAGTTAATAGAATATCACTGCCCAAAGTTTGACTTTGGCTGAGAGTTAAATTAATATCACAGCTGAGATTTTTAAAGATACAAAGAAGGAAAATTAAACCAAAAGGTGGGATTTTGAAAGAGACATCATGACTCAGAAGCCTGACTTTTGTTTTTTTAGTTTTTGAGGTTTTTTGAAGTCAGCACAGTGCCATGAAGTCTGGCTGATTCGTGTTACTAAAGCACAGCCCGTTGCTGTAGCTCGAGCCCCAGCGGCAATGGGGCTGAGCCAAGGCTGCCGAGGCTGTGCTGGTTCTGTGACCTCCCAGCACAGTGGTTCCCTCAGGGACAGCTCTGCTCTGCCTCTGCTGCTGCACCCCTGGCCTGGATCGCTTCGCCCAGGGATCCTTACAGAATGCTTTGCCATGTGCTGCAGATAACGCCCCTTGGCATTCCTGAAACTTCCTACTTGTCGCTCCCAGGAAAATGCCTCTTAGCCTTTTGTACAGACATAATGCTTCACTTTTCAGACTTCAAGACACATCACAGCTGTCTCTCTGGGATTTATAAAGGGAGGCTTGAAGGCATCATCTCCTTCAGCCTGTGTCCCTGCATTGAAACCTGTGTCAGTGTGAAGCCCAAGAACTCAAGCAGCCAGGTTTTAGCAGCAGCAGCTGGTTCTGCTGAGGAGATGGGAGTAGTGTGAGCATTTGGATCAGAGAATGGAGTGCTCTGTGCTCCTGAAGGAGCTCCTGAGCAGCAGAGACAGGGCAGCCCCTGGGGCCTGTGAGCCAGACTTCCCGAGTGTCCTATTGCAGTGCCACTCCTCCGCCTCCTTTAGCCTCTGGTCTGTAGCTGTTGTTAAGCCGTAGCAACACTTCTGCAGCTAAGTGACGACACACGTTGTTGTGCTAAAATAATTGTGAGGCCAGAAACTGGGGCCTCTTGAAAATGTTTGTCTTGAGCTTACTACCTAGCCTGTGATATCATCTCTGTTGTTCCATTTTCCTTGGTGAAAAAATGAAAAGCAGAGAAAGAAAAATAAAAGGGAAAAAACTCTCCAAATTTATGTATATCTAAGGAGGTCATTAACAATTCCTCCTGAGACATTAATTATGGCTATGAAACTTTTTGAGTCAAATCCTAACCACAGTCTAATGTCATTGGTGCTGATCTTGCTGGAGTGTCAAGTTAATAATTTCCATCAGGAAGGACTCTGCAGTTGCTGTGCCTCTCCGTGAGGCCCCCTCCATGCACACTGCGACTGCTCCTCTGTGCTGGTGGCCTGAGCTCTGTATGGAGTTGCCAAGATTTTCGAGGGGGCGAGTGATTTTGGGTGACCAGCTTCAGGCACTTCAAAGAAACTTGAGTTCTGGCAGGCTGTGTTCTCTGCACACCATTCCCCAGATGTTTTGGAAAAACAAAGCAATAGCAGTTAGATATTTAATGTCTGTAATAATAATAACCATGTGATTTCTTGCAGAAAATATTTAGAGTACTGTACTTAATCATACTTTGCATAGAGTAATTACAAAATTAGTGTCTGTCTTCCCAAGCAAGTATCATAATATTATGATGGGTGAAGGATGGATTTAGGCATATTTCATTTCCGTGTAGACAAATTATTATGGCTGTTCTTGAGAAACGAAATAAAAGTGGGTGTTTTTTCCTTTTTTATATCATAGATGTGGATGAATGCCAAGCCATCCCTGGGATCTGTCAAGGGGGAAATTGTATTAATACTGTTGGATCTTTTGAGTGCAAATGCCCAGCTGGACACAAGTTTAATGAAGTAACACAAAAATGTGATGGTAAGAACTTCTAGAATTTTCTTCTGAAAGTAGAAGGAGGAGAGTCTTCTTTTGGGGGACCAACTTTGTTTAACAGTTTGTAACAAACTTTCTGTCTCTTTTGACTTGAACATGCAAATAGCATTATTCACAACAAATACAATAGGGGTGCTTTCTACCAAACCAGAGAATGTTAAAAATTAACTGAGTTTGAGCGGATGAGTTTCTTAAGTGGTTAGTGATTTTGGAATGCCAACTTTCAGTACCATAAAAGTATTTGTGAGGGGAAGTCGTGCATTCACCATCCTTTCTTAACATCAAGTGCCCTTTAAGGAGCACTCAGAATTTCTTAGTAATTTTAGAAGAATTATGACTTATTCTTTCAAAAGAAAAATCCCTATTTTAGGCCAAACCTTGATTTATTTGCAGGTTAGGGAGAGCAATTTCAGAACACAGCATGGTTTATATATCGTCTGCCAATGATTTTGGCAGAATGCAACCTACATTTAGGATAGCACAACATTGCAAGCGTTTCCTTCTGTGGATGAAGTACCAAGAATGTGGTGAATAGGAGAGGCTGAACATGTGCCTTGTTAAGTATTAGTCCATGAAAAGCTGAGAGTTGTAGGCTGCATCTCATAAACATTTTGATGATATTTTTCAATTGCTGAATCATCTTAAAAAAAACCACAACCGACAACCAAAGAATAAAAAACCCCCAAACAACCACCACCCTCAGAGCCTGCACTTGCTAACAGTTAAGGAACTGGACTCAAGAACCTGGTATAGGTTGCTGTGTTCCCAAATTCTGCCACAGATTTTCTGCCCCATTTATGAAATCCCTTTACAGTGATTGCCTGGATGCAAATAGCAGATGAATTTTTCCTTCTTCAGTTCTTCAACCTGTTGATTTTTGACCCTCTGCAGACAGAGAGTTACTTTCAGTACATCTTCACATTGTATGTACCAAGCAATTTTAGTTAAAGCTGAGTAGGTACTAATACAATTCAAATAATGAAAATTACCACCTTTATACCTGTGGCATGAAATAAGACAGAGACTCAACATTTAAGAGCACAATCATGCAACAACAGCATATCCATTCTGTTCTTTCTAAATTATCTTTTGAATTTTATAAGACAATATAAGACAAGTTGTTTGTTTTACAGCAATTAACTATAGTTAATTCTGATACATAATAAACAACATCTGATTGTTTGCTTGGTTTAGCTTCTTATTTAGTGAGTAGGACTTCTGGCAGTTGTAACATGTCCTTGGTCACTGACTTAGTTCAACTGGGAGCTACCTGTGAATTACCAGTACTGTTTTTTCAAGTAAGATCATAATAGCAATCGTCAAGTGCAGGGAGACAATCAACAAGATGGGAAATGAGGTGTGTTGGCCGAGGTTCTCTTTATTAGCATAGCTGGTGGAAATCTGTATTTTAAGTGCTGCATTATTTCACTGCTTGGTATAACCATTTCTTTTCCATTGGCACGAATGCTGAGGTAAGTTCTATTTTTTGTGGTGACTGGGGGAGTGATTTTTCCTGGAGTGACATTTCGGTCTGCGAGTACATCAAGTATACTTACCTTTGTAAAACTCGCATGCTTAGCAGTGACAATGTTGCTTATATGGATGTCAACACTAATATAAATAGTGAAATACTGTTTGGGTTAGGCTCAACCCTAAAATAAAGAGTGATGATTTTGCTTTTAAAAAGGTCAAACTCTATATAAACAGTGGCAACACTGACTTTAAGATAAACATTGGTGAATTTGAGTCAGAAAATGCTTGAATCTGATCCATTTACGATTGCATTTTTCTCTGTTAATTAAGGGCTTTATTCAGACCAAAATTCAATTTCCACATTTTTTGTCACTGAGACTTGTGGGACTCCTGTGGTGTATAATCTTGGGGCAGAAGCCAGAAGTCTCTTAGCAGCGCTCCCAGGGCACTCGGACTTGAGGCTTTGGCAACATCCTCGAAGTAGCACTGAACAAAAAGTCACACCCCTCTCACACACCCAAGTGAGGAATGTGACCCACATCAGGACAACTAGTAAGATGCTGAGGAAGAATGTATGCACAGGGGACCCAGGGCCCTGCTCCACTTAGGATGCCTGAGTCTGCAAACTTGGGTTATCTGTGTGCCACCCCCGTCCCTCTACTACTTTCCTGCACAGGCAAGGGGCCACAAAAATGTTACAGCATCCTGTGCTTTACCTAGGGGAGCAGGAGTTGTTAGTTTTTATATTATCGAGTTTTTATATTACCGTCTTCACAGAAGAAGTAGAACTGAGATCCTCTCTACTTGCTGAAATTTTCATTAATGGTCCTGTGGGACTTTGGGTGTTCCCCCATCTGTTGGGGCAAAATTCCAATTTAGGCGTTACATTTAAATTCTTCCAGTCCGTTTTAATGACCACGGTATTATTCACTCCTTGCCTTGGTGGGTTGGGTGGTGTTGCAGTATTTCATCTAAGAAATTTTTGTGGTTGGTGAAATCATTATTACAGTCATGTGTCTGTCTTTTCGTAGATCTCTGGAGGAGAGGTTGGGTAGAGTCCTGTCATGCCATTATTTCTAGCTGGATGCTCCCTGTCAGGAGAGCATCTGGGTGATTGTGGATGGCTGTGACGAGCAGATGTCATTGATCAGTCCAGAGAATAACCTCCCTTTCTGCTCTGTTTGGCTGATTACTCTTGTAGGTACCATGGAAAAGATTGAGATGTCTTTAACCTCAGCAGAGCTCCAGGTTCCTGGGAGATGAGGGCAGTGCTAATTTCGATACAGCTGCATTGTTAAGACAGTCACTAGAAACCAAGGGCAAAGTAACTGCACATCCCAGGCGGGCTACTGGTGGTAGTTAAGGAGCACTTGGGCTTGACACAGGTTGTTATTCACATAGCTGTAGATAACATAAACTAGCAGTGGAAGAAACCCTTCAAGTTCCCTCTGTGCAGCTGTGGTGAGTTGTAAGAATTTGTTAGGTTTTTTCCCTGCAGACTTCGAAAATTTTTCTTCATTGCATCCACGATGATGATTTAGTACATGGATTGAGATTTGTTAGTGAACACAATCATGAGATGGAAATTTTATTTTAAAATCACTGACAAAATGTAGGGGGAATTACAGACGCTGCCTGAGTTCTGCAGCAGATAGTACGGTTACACTCTAGAAAGCTGTTGAAACTTCAGAACACTGATTTAGTGGAGAAAGTCAGGGAACATAATTCTTGTTGCCTGCAGTCATCCTGGTTGGAGCTGCAATCCTGTCAGATTGCATTAGCTGAACAATACGTAGCTGCTCAGTGCTTTTGTGCGGGGGATTGCCGAGACAAGACCCGAGTGCAGTAAGGAGGACGGGCGGTTCGGTGGGTGGTACATCTCCCTGGGAGTCTGTGCTGAAGCAGTGCCTCAGTGTGGTACCAGGAGATGCTGTGCTGCTGGAGATTATGGTTAAGCTCCTGATCGCTGTGGTCATCACACAGTCCACGCTCTGTTTTCTTCAGTTCATTCTGGTATGCAGAATTCAAACTGGATGGGTTACAATTTCGTTAGAGTTAGTAAATCTCCTCTGCAGTTTTAAGATTTCCATCCATCATTATTAAGCAGTAAAACTTTGGCAATTTACAGATACAATATTTTCAATACAGTATTTTTTTAGGTTCTGTTTCATTTCTGTTTGTAAGATGCCTAACAAAAGATGCTGATTCAAAACTGCTTATTATTCCCTGAATTTGATTATTACTACTAATTATAAAATACCTCTTGTGCCAAAACTAATTTAGCTAACCTGCCCCTGCATCTCTTTTTGTCTTGGAGATATTGATGAATGTAGCACCATTCCTGGAATTTGTGATGGAGGAGAATGTTCAAACACAGTTAGCAGTTACTTCTGCAAGTGTCCTCCAGGGTTTTATACAGCTCCTGATGGCTTAAAATGCATAGGTGAGTAGAATCCTGTGAACAGTAGGACAGTAGGTGTCATAGACATCCATGAATATCTAAAATGGGTAACAGTATGTGTCAGAAACATATTTCAACTTGTGAACTTGAAATCCTTCTTTTATGTAGAAGTACATCATGTGCCTGTGTATGTATTCTGAAATGAGTTTTCCATTTGCAGGATGTTTCTTCTTTGCCTCTTCATTGTGACCTTCTCTTTTGTTTTTCTGCTGCAGTTCTTCTATTATGTCATGTTTGCTGCCTTAGAACTTGTTTAACCATCTCCTTGGCATTGTTGCTTTCCTGTTTGTCTTTCATTTAGTCCGTGTTATACTCATTTAGAAAAGCAAGTTTGCATTCCAACTGTTATGACCCTAATGCAGGTATTTGTCATTAAAGGAAACAGTGTGATAAACTGAGTATGGGACATTTTTGTGTGCTTTTATGGTGCTGATGATCTGGCAGGGCTGTGGCAGAGCGGAAGACTGGACCAGGAACCAAGGAACTTGGTGAATTAAATGACTGCCACTGCAGTACCAAAGCCCTGAAAGAACAGTGTTAGCACTTAATGCTTCTGGGAAGCACACAGCCTGCTCTGAGACAGGTCTATTAATTAATTTTTTTCTCATTTTTGTGCAGTAATTTCTTTTTTCAGTGCTAGTGCTGAATTTTGGGCAAAAGTCAAATGAAAGGTTTATTTCCTCAGCTTTAGCTTGTTTGTTTAAAGGCTCTTACACAGTGCCAGCACTAGGAATCAAGACAGCATCCTGTGTTTAGTACCTTTGGTAGAAAATAATTTCGGAAAAAAATTGGAAAGAATCCCAAACTTCACAGAGATCAGTACCGAATATTAACTTTCCCAATGGATCTGGAAGTAGTTTGTGTTATGATTCATTTTGAATGGTGGCATTCAGTTTCTGCAGGTTCTAAAAAAAAGAACTGTTTTTCTTCCATGATCAAGTATAACATTTCTGTAGTTTTGATCCATAATCTACACTTAAAAGGCCCATGGGAATTGCTTTTATTGCTTCAGATTAATAGCTTCTAAATTGCTGTGGATCATTAAATCATTGATTGCTGCCTGCACTTAATATTTGTGAGTAAGATTCACCTTTCCATAACAAAAATTTTCTGGAGATGCACAACTTGCATTTTCTTTTTACTTTTTATATCACCACTCAGGACTGCCCAACATTCACACCCATTCCTGCAGTTTCCCAGCATTTTTACCCCATGTATTTGTAGGCTGAAGTAATTCAGCTAAAGAATTGGAGTTTTAAATGATGACAAGGTATGATAAATAATATGCCAGGCTATGAGCCATCATTAAAATTTTTGCTTTGTGTTCAAGGCAAAATGTGCTAAATGGGAAGCACTATCAATTGTCTGCAGATATTTTGGATTCACATCTAATATGCAGACTCATACTTGCCATCTTCACAGGGACAGAGCCCAAATCTGTCTTACTGCTGGGCAAAACATGTAATCTTGATTTAATTACAACATGCCTGTCTTAAGTGAAAAGTGTTAGCTGAACGTGTCTGTTCTGTTAGAGAGGAGGAAATGCTTCTGAGAAATGGATCCCTTAGGGGACTCAAACTGAGCAGCACTGGGGCCAAATATCCAAAGGATGCACCAGGAGCTCCATTATTGCAAACCTTAAAAATAAGAATAGACAAAGCAAAGATAATATCTCCTAGAGCTGAAGAGCAGAAACAAGAGCAGCGCATTTCATCCCAAGTACGTGAAGAGTGTAGAAAAGAAAGTTGTTAGCCCGTACTTCCAACTGGCATAAATTTGTTTGGTCTGTGTTACTTTTTGATGGCCTCTTTTTACATTTTTTTCTTTTTGAGAGACACATTTTTATTGAAATTTATTCTCATGGTGATTTTTTGCCTTTTCAGAAGACTTTAATTTTTAGTAAAAATAATAAATACTAAAAACTGAAACAGATAAAAGTTGTTTCCTGCTGTTCTTGTCCTTATTTGTGTGTTTTTACCATTTGGAACAGAAAAGGAAAGGGGGGAAAAAAAGTAAAAACAATCACTTCTGATTAGGAATATGGAAAGGTTTGGTATTTTTCTCATAAACTTACTGGGTTTTTCTCTGAAAATGATGTGGCTTTTGGACACACTCTTATACCTGCAGGTAGATAAAGCTGTTTGCTGTGTACTTTTCTCACTGTATGCCTGCACAGATCCCATGTAGATTCCTTTCCCACTTCTTCCCATTACCACTCTTAAATGTCTCAAAACTTGGTACTGACCTAAATCGAGAAGGATGAATTACAAAGGAGGGTGATCAGGTCTGTTAGATTACTTCCTTCTTCCCATCCACCCCACCATCACACCAAGCAACTGAATATCTCTCCAAGGGTACTGGAGAGCAGTTTTGACTCCAAGGAGTTCTCTTTGATTTTTAAGAGGGTAGATGAAAGAGTAAATATGTGTGGCAGTTTAGCTGGGTTCCAGAAGAAAATGGAGAACCAGTAATAGAACTGAAAACTGGTTTTTTGTTCTCTGATTCAGATTTCCATCATATGATAATATGAATGATCTAAATAAAGTTTGGAAATAAAGGCCAACTGACTGTTTTAGCTGTAGTGCCAGTAATAGCCATGTTCAAGGTTCTAGCTAATAAAAGGCAGAACTATCACAGACTCTCACAACATATCACTATATGTCAATTTCCTCAAAATAGTAAGAAGCTTCCCTGCTTTTTTTTTTATATCCACTTGTGTAGCTAGTAAATTCTGGAAAGCACTGGTGGTAGACAGATGAATCCACCATGCCCTGGATAACTGAGGTACTGTTTCTTTAGGGAATGATGTCTGCTGTTAGACTATATCTGCAGCTTTTTCCACTACATTTTGACAGCAAGTATTTGTTTATTTAAGAAACAAACTTGGTCTGGTATATCATGCAGCATCAAATCACATCACAGCTTATATTGAGTTTGACATGATGTGACTTATTGTGAAACAATTCCTCAAAGCTTCAGATGGTATCACAAGATTATTTTTTACGATTTTTTTTTAATCCCATCCACATTTTCTTGTGCTTCTCTAAGCTGAGCTATCTCTGTGCAATGTTGTTAGAGCTGAGTATATAAAATCTGGGTACAGGACATTCTTTGTACGAACACATGCTTACCCTTTTCAGACAGGAAGCCAACACATCTCCATAAACAGTGTGATTGCACCAGTTAAAACTGTGTTGCTCTTTCTTGCCTGCGAGCCTATATCTTGTCAAATCACTGCATACTTCAGCTGGGGAAGCCATGACTAATGCAAAATGAACGAATGCTTTGAGAGCTGCAGTGCTGTGAATTTATTGCTGTGCGTCCATGCTCTCAAATCACGGCTTAATTGATCTGGTACTATCATTAATAGAGATGACACTGCAATTTTTCTTCAGGGGCACAGAAGCATATGGTGTTATACACTGAATATGTATTTTTACTGCATTTTTGCCTCCGTTAACTCATTGCCATTCCATATTTCACTGCAGCTTTCTCACAGGTTACACTTGAGTCCAAAGCAGCCCAAATATTATCTGGGTTTTTCTGTTTTTCTGATTCTTGTAATGTTGCAAGGGCTGTGTCATCGATAATGCAAATCACTCCAGAAAAATGGGGCCTCTCCCTTTGGTGAAAGTCACGTTCCTGGTTGCACTGATGGTCACCCCTGCGTTTCTTTCTCTTGGCAGACGTGCGCCCTGGGTTCTGCTTCTCCACGCTGAGCAACGGCCGCTGTGGCAATCAGCTGCCACAGCCCCTGTCCAAGATGCAGTGCTGCTGCGACAGCGGCCGCTGCTGGGCTTCTGCTCCCGCCACCGCTCCGGAGATGTGTCCCATCAGATCCACAGGTATGAACCCACCTGAGCTCTCATCAGCATGGCTGAACGCTGAATGAGCAGGGATTTTCCTTCTTTTTGGCTGTAATGTTTTGATTAAAGAGCTGCACAGAGTGGTTGGGGCTGAAGGGCACCTTGGAGGATGGTTTAGTCCAACTGCCCTGCTCAAGCAGAGCCTCCTGCAGCTGGGTGCTCAGGAACCCCAGGAGGGCAAGCAGACAGAAGGAATTAACTGGTCCTTATTAGTGTTTTGTGGCCAAGTTATTCCCACCTTACCTGGTTCAGATTTGTTTTCAACATCCTCTTCAAATCAAGTTACTTCCTCTAAACCCTTCTAATATATCCCTATTCCCTCTGCATTTTCACTCTCATTGGGAAACTGGGATTTCCTTCCTCATGACAGGCTTTCTGAGGTGCCATATATTTCCTGAAATTTGACACAGAAGATGGTTTCTCTCTGCTACCAAAATGTGCTGTTCTTTATTGCCTCTTTGTGTATTGAGATCCTCAGATGATGTATCACTTGAATTGAGAGAAGATGGTGAGCAGATTGTGAGACTAAGTATGAGGAAGTGGAAGAAAGATGATTTTGAGATTGTGTAGGACTGGAGACCTAATAAAATGCTTTAGAAAAGGAGAATACAAGAAATTTAAGAATTTATGGGAGGAGAGGTTAAGGGAGGTGCAGAGTTTATGGAGGAATGGGATTGTAAAACTCCAAAGAAATTGTCAGAGCTCATATATGGGAGTTTTTGTTATTTTTGTTTTTAATCCTTTGAGTGAAACTGCATAGCTCTGGAGCAGAAATCTACAATCAGAACTCTTGGAAGACTTTCTGTTTCTGTCATTGTCTTATTAATAATATTTAAACATGTTAAAACTTCAAAACTGGCTAGAATAATACTAAAAACATAGTGCACTCTATTGATAACCACCTGAAATAAGAAGACAAGGAGAAATTTTTCAGTCTGAACACAGTTCTTGTTTTCTTCAAATACTTTCTAATTATTCATATCTAACTGGTGAATAAACTGAGTGGAAAAGTAAAGTAATTTGGCCAAAGCTGCAGACTGAGACGTCACGGAGAAGGAGCTAGAACCCGGCACTTCCTGACTCATAAATCCATGCAAGGTCTTCCAGATCATGGTTACATGCCACTTTTTCTTTGGTTTTGCTTCTCACCTGGGATATAAATTGAGACTATAAATTACTGTTTTGAAAAGTGCTTTGAAATTCTTTGAAAAGCTTTACATGCGTTTAAGGTATTGCTGTCATTATTTAATCAAGGTCAGTTATTCCTTACTTAGTGTATCCTGGGAAAGCAAGGCAAGTAATTTAGAGCTGTCAGTGGCCCAAAGTCTCTTTAACTCTGAAATGGAAATTTACTGCAACATGAAGGGGAGCACTTGCTGCATAATGTAACCGAGTAGTTGCATTTTCAATGTGGGCAGCAGACCCAGTTGCTACTACAAAATAGGTTGTTTATTACTAGAAATTACACATGGAGATTAAAGTTGCAGTAAAAAGGGCTTGCACTGTATTTTTTTATTACATGGCAGGAATTGTTAATGTGGAATAACAGGGTTTACCATTGACACTATTTAAAGACTAAAATACAGGAACAATAGAGGGAAATGCAGTGACGCATGAAACAAACTGATCACCCAACAGCATTAAATAAATGCAAACATCATAATCAGGAAAAGCAGAACTTTAGGCTACGATGTTTGTTTAACCAATCCTCTGTGATTGAGGAAGAGCTGCTCATGTGTTTTACAGGTGGAAGTAGACATGAGATGGAAGTGTTGAAGGCTGAAATATCCAGCTTCATTCTCCCTGCATTTACTTTATTTTTCTGTTCTCATTTTTTATATTGTTTCAGGAATTCATTCATCTCTAGGGTTTTTTTTTCCCCGTTATATAATTCCTGTTCCCTGTTGTGTCACAGACTTTAAATTTTGAAGTTCAAAGATATTGGCTGCACAAATAGTTACTTGTGTGCACACAAATTGTGAACATGAATTAGGTCAGCTGGAATGTGGTCTGTAATTGTGATACTCTGTGCATTTTTTGGATCACAAGTTCCAAACCCACACTTCCCAAAGACAAAAGAGTCGTGGGCAAGAGGAAAAGTGGGGCAGTAGGGCAGATGCCACTAATAGAGATAAACAATAGGAGAGTGCATCACACTCTGCATAGACTGTGCTTACAGCAAAATAGATCATTTTCCCATCATCTGGAAAAGGATGAATTTGTGTGGATCTGACTTGGTTTCCCTTTGGCTACATGGCTTAGACTGCACCTTATTTGGTTTCTGCTTTTATTGGCAAACTTAATTTTCACAGGGAAATAGTGTTAATGTATTCATTCTCTAATTGGTTTTGCCTCATTGCTTGTATTTATACTTCTTTGTTTTAGGAGGTTAACTTTTAAGAAATCCAGTTGAAACTGGGCTTTTTTCCCTGTTCAGTATTTTTCTAACTCTGTGGCAAGCTTTCTATTAAATTAACTTGGGATCAAATCCAGAAGTCCTTCTTTAGGTAAACTTCACACTGAGTTCACCAAAGTTTTTTGCTTGAAAGAAGACTAAGTAGATTAGGATCAGGTCCCTGCCTGACTGTTCAATTTCATGTCCAGAATGTCAGTTCTGTTACCTTTTTACTGGCAGTCTTCTGACAAGTAGTGTTGAGATTCTGTGAATTAATGACTCAATTCAGAGAACAAAGCTTGTTACCACGAAGAAAACATATAGGCTCACATTTTCCAGATTATTTAGGGTTTGTTATTGCTAATCTGAAACACTGCAAAAAGGGGGAGGGTTGGATTAAATGAAACAGGCTGCAGGAGTCTAAAACAGCGTTCATGTTTTCATGTTTCAGACGAGTACCGTAAATTGTGCACAGTAGCTGCTATGCTGCCAGCGAGACCTGACCTTCCTCCGGCCCGTCCTGACGTCATCCCTCCACCACTCATTCCTGGTGTTTACCCTCCTCCACATCCAGAGATCATCTATCCCTCTCGGGTTCCACCACATCATCGTAAGAGAGAAAGAAATAACCTCTCCTTGCACCTTGTGCATTTAGCTTCTTTAAAAGCATGCGTTTCTCAGGAGCAGCGTGCTCCCTTCAGCTCTTGGGATCTTTTACTTGCTTTATTTGGACATGGAGTCTCTGGATATCCTTTTAGTCAGAGCCTGCTTGCCATGTACCTTATGGCAAGATACCTATCTCATTAGCGGTGTTTTCCCTGTTAAGACAGGTTTCAAAAATTACGTTCTCATTGTCTGCACTGCGGCTCATGTATTGCAGTAGTTACATTACTGTTGTTTTAAGGCCATTGTGAGCTTTGCTGCATGTCAGCACTGTGCAGTATGAATAGCTCTTTGACTGGGTTGTGAAAGATATACATTACAGAGCTTGTCTGAGAGAAAGCAACTGCTTTCAGGTTGTTTTCCTCGCTTGCACTCAGCCAGGTAGGAAATGTACTGATAACAATACTGCTCTTCTGGACACTGAGACTGACCCAGTGTGCAGAAAGAGCTATTTTGGTGATACACATGGATGAGTTTCTAGTTTTCTCTAGAGTAAGAAGGAAGCCAGAGCAGACTACCAATATAGAGCAACATACCAATATAATATAGTGCTTTTTCTGTCCCTGGCTCAGAGAATTTACTAAATGCCCATGTAGTCTGGAGTAGGCATGTGCCACCTGAAATCGTTTGGCATAGCCACATACTCTTTTGCAAGTGAACAGAAGCTGATTTTGCCCGTGCTCTGTGCAGATGCAAGCAGTCTCTGCTTGCACTGGCACCAGCTGAAACTATTTAGTCTTGGTTCAGCACCAAGCTGAGCTAATAAGCCTAAGAGGCAAAGTATTTTAGCTCAGGCTGACACTGCACTGACGTAGCTGCACAGCTTCTGGTCAGCTGGGAGCAGAGACAGAGCCAGCTCATGCCTGCCTGCCAAAGACAGTATAGGCATATTCCCAGGGTTATCCCTGCCCTCCTCGCTGCTATCTGGGAAAGCGAAAATAACGAACCAGTCTGCCTGCTCTTCGTTACTCTAGGGTTTTGGTCGAGTCCCTGCAGTGTCACACACCCGCTTTACCTCTAGGTATGAGCAGACATGGTCCTCCTTGGCAGGACAAAAGATGCAAACAGAATCAGAGTTGCCACAATGAAAATTTCTGTGGTTGTTAGCTGTTTTCAAACAAATGTCTAAGAGTCAAAGTGCCGTTTTCTCTCTGCCATTTTACTACGTAATTCACATTACAGTGGAAGGTAAATGTTGACTTTTAATGGAAAATCCTGCTCAAGTTGTAGATGATCAGAAGCTGTTATGATGAACTATTAAAATATTTTTCCAACTGTTGTTATTTCAGAGATCTTGCCGGTGAACTTAACTGACTATTGCCAAACATTCCGGCATCTCTGCCGTAATGGACGTTGTATTCCCACTCCTGGGAGCTACCGCTGCGAGTGCAACAAAGGATTCCAACTGCATGGTAGAGAGGAATGCATTGGTATGTGGGTTTCTGCTGTAAATCACAGAGGGGAATTTCATTTTAGAGAAAAAAGCATTCTTCTCCACACAATGTAACAACCGAGTTCTTAAATAGACGAGCCCCGCCTCCAAAAAAAACCCAGAGAAGAGACTTCGAGGAGCTAATTCATTTCAATGGCAAACTTATTTTTACAACAATTTTGCCTTTAAAACAGTATTTAGCGAATCTTGTAACAAAATTATACAGAAGCAAGGATTTCTTATTTTACAAACTCGTGACTATAATGTGTTTATTAGTGATTGAAAATGATCTCTTTAAAATGCTACCAGCTTTTTGAGTATGCAGTGACCTATTGTTTAAAAAGATCATAAACTTAGGCTTGGTAAGATTTACAAGTCCTCTTCCAGCTCATGAGTAGTATCTTGTTGGGCTCTTGAGACCTTTAAGTTTGGAAGTCAGCAAGAGCTCAATGATAGAAGCAATTATTAACTGTCTCTTACATGCAAGATTTTGGTTCTGTCAAATTCTTCAGTGGACCTGGGACTGTGGAGATGTGGGATTAAGGCCTCTACCTCTCACACGTGCAGTACCTTATCTTACTGAAAATTCGTTTTTCCCAGCACTTGCTTATCTTAGAATATGGGATCTTTTTTCCTGGGCTCTCGTTGGTGTCCCCTTTCAGATTGAAGGCCACTATTTCTCCAAGTATAAAATGGTAAAATACCCCTGCAGGTAAAAATAACTTTTAGACAGTGTTGTAATAAAATTACATTGTCTGTGTTCCACAGATATTGATGAATGTGAAAGGAATCCATGCATTGGTGGAGACTGTGTGAACACCCAGGGATCCTACATCTGCCAGTGCCGTATTGGATATCAGAGCACGGCGACCAGAACGGAGTGCCGAGGTAATGGTCATGCAGCCGTGTCTGCTATTGTGTACATATCAGGAGGGAAAATAGTTCTCAAGCAAAATTTAACAGATGGATCAAATATGAGAGTTTTTTTAAAAAAAAATCAGATATGGCAGTAAAAATTACTAACCTGCTGGAGCTGGCTGTTCACAGACTGGGTTACAAGAAAAGGCATTTTGTCTTGTGCTAAAAGGATCTTGGCACTATTTATGGCTTTGAAGTGGAAGAGACATATTTTCTTTTTTTTTTTTTTTTTTAATATTAAGACATTGTTTTCTTTTGCTACTTGAAAATCTCAAGGACAATTAAACATCCCTTCTTTGGAGAAGCCCTTTATGTATAAAAGATTAAGAAAGTTGGGGGAAAAATAAGTCTTCCAAGGGGTAAATATAAGATTACACTGCCCATGTGTTGCCTCTGCTCACTGCCAGAGAAAGAACTAAACATAAATTACAGCAATGAAAACTTAGATATGGAAAAGTAGTGAGTGGAGCACTGGGAAACTCTAAATGGGGAAGCTGTAGAATCCTCATTATAGTTGTTTTGAAGATCAGACTCAACAGCTGTCCTGATGGTCTTCATCCTGTCTTCCTGTGGGAGTGGGACCACATGACTCCTCAGCGGTCAACCAACCCTCTGTCAGGGTTTTGTCACTCCCACATTGTTCTGGGATAGGAATTCGACTGTAAAGGTGGATGGATGCAGTCCTTTATAATTAAGTCATAATGAGAGATTTCTGGCAGGAGAATGAATTACTGCTTTGATATTCCATAAGAAATGAAGTGGGATGTTTGAATGCTCACAGTCACAGCTTATCTTCATATTTTGCTTCCTGCACTGAGTGCAGGGTACAGAGCATGCACTCAGTCTGAAGCAGGGAGTTTCTATAAAGCCAGAAGAAAGTTATCTGAATTAGTGTGCATTTCCTTTCTTCCTTTTGTGAATCAGAAAGGTGTTTGTGGTACAGAAGCTTGCTCTCCAGTCTGGGAGGATGTGCAGAGCCAGCACCACCGCTGCATGTTGCTGGGGAGTATTTGACCTAATTGCTGCCAAGCAGCCGTGTTGCGGAAGCATCTTCATAGTTCAGCTGACTGGTGGTGAGGGAGTGCTGAAGGGGAGTCTCAGCCCTGATGAATTTACTCATGAGTCATTTTTGTCACACGCTTTTAATTCGACTGATTCATTACACAAACACATGGTTGTCAGAAGCCCAGTAGCTTAATGGCATTTAAGTGTGGTCACTTAGCAGTTCCTTTGCAGTCTATGGGAACTGTGCTTGCTTGACAGCCAGAGCAGAAAATGCTGTGATGTGCAGAATCTTGGTTTTCTAAAGGAATTTTTAGGACCAGCGTAGGGAAAAGAAAAAGGCTAGTGGGGTGCATTTGGCAAAATGTACATATAGCACCGGTGCCTGCCAAAATCAGCATTTGCTGTAGAATTACTTCGCATGACTACTTTGGATGTTGAGATTTTATTTTTTTGCATGCACAAATGTGTCTGTGCTGATGTGCTTTTGGAAATGTATTCCTTACATCTGCTCTTGAAAAACGAAGTCTCCATAATGACCAGATGTTTATCTATTCCTTGCTCTGAGGTTCCACGGGAGGGTTTTTTCTGCATGATGACTCAGATTGGTGACTGATTAAACATTGCAGTCTGTATTGCAAGCTACTGATTCATCCATTATTAGGATCCCTTATAATTCTAGTGGGAGTTTGGCTGAATGAATATCTTAATTGGAGACATAGGTGAATAAAGTCACTTTGTGATTAATGATCTGAACAAAAAGTGCTTCTCAATTGCAGAAGAGAGGATATGAAATGGACCTCAAAAAAAGGTGAAGTTTTATGATGATTAGCTAGGAATGTGTGGGAGTCAAAGCTTTAATAGCTAAGTGCTTACTATAATCTACCCAACGTTTCTGACAAGAGAAGGTCAGGTCTTACTGAGAGGTGCAGCAATTTTGAGAGAAGGGCTTTGATTTTTTGCAAGTTTCTCTGAGAAGAAAAAAAGATGGTGATGTTATTTCGTGTGAAAATTAGAAATGTGTCAGACTAGTGTTGGGACTCTGATCAGCTGTGAGTATGTAAAGAACAATGAGATTTAGTATTAATTTTCAACACATTGGGATGGCATCAGGTGCATAAAAATACAAAACCTAACGAGCTCCAAAAATTAAAAGGCCAGAAAAGTCTTGAGATGCTGTGGCATTTCTGCTTGTCCTAAGGAAGAAAGCTGGTGGAGTAGCTGAAGCCAGATACGAGTGCAACCAAGGGCCGGAAAAGTGGGGGGGAAAGGGGCTGAGCAGAGAGGAAAGTCACGTTTGTGCATTGCTGATTGATGGTGCTTGTTTATCAAATGAAGTTTATCAAGCCTGGACACTTGTGCTGGAAGGGGAGGGCTGCACGCTGCTGCTGCAGTGCGGGGTCACTGAGCAGCTCGGGCCTCTGCTGGCCTGGTTCCTTGCTTGCAGAACAGCGATTTTCAGGGATTTCTTAGACTCCTCACAGAACTACCACGCTGCTAAGAAGGCAAGTGCAGGTTCACAATTTTGAGAGGCATCAGTTCCCCTGGCCTAAGTGTCCAGAGAGCAGGGGCATTCGGGAGGACAGCCTGTGCTCCACTCCTTCCTGAAGTGCAGCGATCCATTTGTACGGAGGGGGCTTGGGAAAGGGCACCCCCAGGGTATTTGGGAAGCGAGGGTGTGTGACAGATAGGTCTGCATGGGCTGCTTGTGATCTCCGTGAGCAGAGTCCCCTGTGTGCAGGAATCTCTGGGAGATGGTCCAGGCCTTGATGGAGAATACTGAGCAATCTGAAAAATGTCTAGACAGTCTGTCTCAGCATCCCCTCTCCCTCCTTTGGAGGAGAGGGAGAGCTGCCAGCCTCGTGTGATATCACTATTCAGGTCCTCCAGAGCACTTGCCAAGCACCTCCTGCAGAGAGAGGGAAATGAGGATCTGATGTTTCAAATACAAAGTAAGCAGGAGAAATTCTTCTGAGGTGGGAAAGTCTTGAACTTTCCTGTTATCTTACAAAGCAGCGGTAAAAGACAAGCTTTCCCCCATCTTTCCTTAAGTAGTTGAGTACTGTTAAGTTTTAAAGTTAATAAAAATATTTTAATGATGAGCAAAAGTGGAAAAAAAACCCCAAAAATTGTGATTCTTGTTTGAGAATGCTGCAGGGTAATGTTCACTGAAATTCTTTCACAGCGACTTGAAATTTCAAGCTGACGAACATTTTCCACCCCCATAACATTCAGTTATGGAAATCAAAATAAATCCTTTTTCAGGTGAATACAGTTTCCATGTATGTTTAAAAACCTAGGGGAAGGGGAAATGGGAAAAATTCCTCTTGAGTATAAAAGAGAATCCCCCAAAATGTTATTTTTCTTTCTGGTTGGCTTTCAGACATCGATGAATGTTTACAGAATGGTCGTATCTGTAATAATGGACGATGCATAAATACAGATGGCAGTTTTCACTGTGTGTGTAATGCTGGCTTTCAAGTGGCAGTTGATGGGAAAAACTGTGAAGGTAAGACTTTTCTGAAATTACTCCATATCAGTAATTACGGTTGCAAGAGGTTATTCACATCAATGAAAAAGAAAAGGACCCCTGGTGGGGGGGGAGGGAAGGAACAAGGAGTCACATTTCCAAATACCTTTTGCTGTATCTGGGAGGGCGAGTAAAATGTCTTTTGCAGCCAGTTCTGGAGCCTTGGCTTGGCAGTCCTCAACGGGATGTCTGTCCAGCAGGAGAAATAGCACATACCACTATCACAAAATGCAGTTTCTTTGATGGGAGTGGTACATTTTAAAACATAGCACGAGTCACATGCTGCCTGATTTTACTGTGTGTTTAACAGCATGCTTTATGGGATCTTACTGGGTGACTAGCAATGTGGTTTATGTAGATGCAGGCTGGTCTGACCTATAAAAACTGTTTTAACAAAAATTTGTAAACATAATTGATGTGTTCCTACCTCCCAGACCTTTAGTTAAGGGGAAAAAAAGAAGAATGTTTTTTATCATGCTTCCCAAGGTCCTTGGGAGGGTTCCCAATGATCTATTCATACGTTAAAAGAATTTCAAGCACTGTTCTTAGAAACATTTTTGGCAGAATATTATCTCAGTGATTCAGCTCAAAGACTTAATGCCAAAATTCCTCGTTGGGATAGATACACAATTTTTTTTTTTAATCATAAATTATTTTTGTCTGACTTAGCCTGTAAGTAAAAAGAAAACACACTATGTCTAGAAGTGTAATTTCTGTCCAAGACAGCTGCAATATTAAGGAAAATAGCACAATTCTGAATATATTGTAATGTCATTATGATCCAGTGATTTTATGTGCTAGTAGTGATTCTGTTAATCCTTGGTAGAGACAGACATTTTAAGACTCTGTTTTTCCTGACTCTTTTTTAGATACAGTTTAGCACCATAAGCTGCTTTTAAAATATCTTATTATGGAAGTACATTAACTAAATATACTTGGAAATTAGACTATTCAGGAAAAAACCCCTCTATTCTGATTTCTTCCTTTCCCACCAAATACCATGTGCTAATAGTAATAAAAACCAGGACATCGGCAGTCTGGTAAAACATTTTTAATTCCATTGCATGTGCTGCCAGAATGTCTGTTGCATCCACTTATGAAACAGTTTCATCCCTGGCATTGTAATGCATTGAGCTGTGTGCACACACACTAATCAGTGGAGACCATGGCCCTGTGCCATCCCTTAATGTAACTGTGTGTAGTTCTTTAGATGAAACTGGTAAATACTACTGATTTTTTTTTGGATGTAACATCCGAAACTGATTTCATCTGCGCCAGGATGAAGTAAAGACTGAGAGGATATAAAAGCTTCAAAATCAAGCACAGAATTCTCTGTACTTGCCTTTTTTTTCTTCTTTTTTTTTTTTCTTTCCCATTGTTTGAGTAGCTGTGCAGGGTTCAGAATAAGAGTGTCTGAGACCTCCACCTTTTCCTATTTGAATCCTTCATGCTATCCCATTAGGTCAGAGGATGAATAATGCTTTTATGAAGCTATAATTAGGAAGTACCCTTCTGTATGGCCTGCCATGCTGAATGCAGGAAAGGAGCAGGTTTTATTTTAAATGGGAAATGAGGATGGCAGTGCCCACAGAATTCATGCATGAGCACAGTGCTGGGAATTCTCCCATACCATAAATCTTGGACTTGTCCAGTGGAGGTTACAAAAGTTCTCACTCCAAACCCAAATGTATGCTACTCTCCTTTCAGGTCTTCTTAGTAACATAACATTGTATTTACATTCCAAACAAGAGGCTGCTTCTAACCTAGCTTCTATTTAGATTAAAGTTGCAAATCCTCTTTAATTACATCCTTTCTCACTTTTTGATGGCTTTTACCAACTGGAAGTTCTTAAGCTGTCCAGTTTCTCATATGTTTTTTATTCTCTCTGCTTTTTTTCCATTCATTCCTTTTTATGTTAATGATTCATTATGAAAAATGGAGTCATTGCTTTGACACAGCCTCTAGGACAGTGCAGTATGTCCCATCATGTGTTTCTGATTATCATTATACCTCTGACAACTAAGAAAAAAATTAAGATTTATCTTTTGGATATAACTAGTGAGGGTTCTTATGCTTGAGCATTATGATCATTATATGTATCATGTACATTTTCAGATATGGATGAATGCAGCATCAGGAACATTTGCCTCAATGGGATGTGCATCAATGAAGATGGCAGTTTTAAATGCATTTGTAAACCAGGCTTCCAGTTAGCATCTGATGGACGCTATTGCACAGGTGAGCACAGTCAATGATGGGTTCCTGAAACTTGTGAGTCCTGTCTCTCTGGGAAGCTTCAAGAATAACCTGATTTCCTTACAGTGATCCTTGGGAACAAGAGGTACTGAGCAGAGCTCTCAGCAGATATGCTTTTTTAATCAGCTGGAATTACTTGCCATTGTGCAAGACAGTACTCAGTCTTCTCCACTTTGTTGAGCAACCACCCTAACCAGCCAGTGGGAAATATTCTTTGAGCAAGGACTGCATGAGCTGACCTAGTTAACTCCTTTTTTTTTTTTTTCCATATGGTGTGTTCTGCAGATTGGTTGCAGTATATCTCACATTTTGTATTCGGCCTTTGAAAGCATTCTGCCTTTGGCCACCTGAACATCCTGGCTCATGGCCTTCTTTGGGCTTTTCTCCCATTCCTGTCTGGGTGTTCCTCGTCAGTGCAGCATCTCTGAGGAGTGCCCAGCACTCCGTGTGACCAAGATGCAGACGTGAGCACCACAGCAAGATCGTCTTTTCCATTTGCTGTGCTAGCTCAGCAATACCTCCTGTGGGAGACACTGCAGCCTCCTGGTTGCTAGTTATTAATTAGAGTTTTCTTCAGTCTCACCAGGAACTGGAAATTTTGTGTATATAAATCTTCATGTTTCCACAGGTTTTACAAGCACAAAGCAGAAGTTCAAAATAAAGAATAAACAAGTGATGGGCCAAGTTACTTACAGTTTTTCTTTTGAAAAATTCAAAATCTTTTAACTCTTTGAATCAAGGCAGAAAAAGTTTCATTACACTTTGGCAAATTTTAAAGTGTCACAATGCAGTATCTTGTGGACCAATAGCAAAAGTAAATGTTTGAATAATTTGGTTTTGAGAGTTAGTGACATGAAAGGTTAATTAATTTGGATCCTTTTGCTTATTGAACACTGTCCCAGTCTAAAACAGACTTTAGATCAAAATCAGGACAATAAATTGTGTAAAACATCTGAAACATCTCTTGGATGTGGTAACTCCTGCACTAGATATGCAGGACAGTGCTACCCAGCCTTCAGGTGAGGGAATCAGGTAACTCTGATGAGATGATCCCATTCTGGCTTTGTAAGAGGGTTGCTTTGGTTGGGATGTGCTTTAGTTTCCCAAGTGAGCCATTGTGCATTACCATACAAGTGTCTCCTTAGCCTGCCAGCTGCCGGCTGTGTTGGCTGCAGCCTTCACGCGCTTACAGCAATCACATTTATTTCCATTCTTACCTGTTTTCCATGTGGGATGTGTGAGCTTTGCCAAAGCTTATTTTCCAGCTGGTCTGTGTGTGGGATGTCAGTGAGACTTCAGTGCCCATCAGGCTGTGGCACATCAGCCAGTTGTGTTCCCACAGATCCCTGGCTGCTCTCAGTGTCGTTAGCAGGGACGTGACTCATGGGTGCAAGCTCAGCCCAGCCCCAATGCTGGTCTTGATTTTTGCCTTGAGTATAATTTTTTTTTTTTTTATTACATCAGTCTGTGCCCTGAAATGGCATCCAAGAAGATGGTAACTCTGCCTGACTACTTAAAACACAATGATTTTCAGTCTTACAGCCTCTGTAATGTGCCTCTTGGCTAAACAGGAGTGTGGATATAGTCAAAAAGGGGTTTCTGGCCCTAGAGAAATGTTACTTCTCTGCATCAAAGGAGGAATGGAATATTTGAAAATTATCCAAAATTGCAGAGAACTCAACTGATTCCTACTGAAAGTTGGAACAAATCTTATAGTAAGAGGAAGAATTTCTCCCACTGCTTTTCAGCACTTACCATAAGCCTTGTTCTTTATGAATGAGCATGCAAACATTTATTACATGTTAAAATTGTTGTTGGGTCAAAATCAAACCAGATTTTGAAACCTGGACACCCAAATTACACCTTTTATCCTCTTCATGTTTGTCTCCATTCTTCCATTTGCCCAAAATATCATGAAACAATTCCCAGGTCTTCAGTGGCCAGAGGAGCACAGCTCTCCAGTCATGTTACTAACATTTTAAAAGTTTGATCTTTAATAATGTCTTTTCCTGTATATTTTGATGTTTGTCCTTATTGAGTCCTTTCTGTACATGCCAAATGTGCAAAGTAAATAACTTGTGTCCTACAGAACTGCAGGTCTTTGAAACACCCATTGTTGACACTGCACATCCCGAATTTGTTTGTGAAATGCATGCATTAAAATCTTACACAACCTAAAACTCTGAAGTCACGCTTGGGTGTGCAGGGAGTTCATGTGCACTTTGGGAGTATGTGTATGCACAAACTGACATTTCTGCAGCAAACTGGCTTCCTGCCTGAGCAATTTTGGTAGGGAATTGGACATGTGTTTTTGCCAAACTAGAGGATCAGCAAAGGAATGGAAGAGTGCAACTCTTTGCTTCTGTAACCGTCTCATTTGATGCACTCTAAGCTGAGTTTTCAGCTAGTAAGAAGGGCTTCTAACCCAAAGATGGGGATAATGTAATTAACACTTAGTTCCATAAAATTGGAATTTGAGTATAAGTACAGGGCATATGCTTGGCTGTCTGGTAAAAAATTCCACTTAGGCTTTCTGAAATAACATCCCAAAAAAGAATGTTACACCATAGCCTTGTATATTCCCTGAAATACAAGACATGCTAAATTTATTCACCATTAGCTGCTTTCAATGATGATTTGCTTGATTTTGCAGAAACACTTACATTGGGCAGGCAGAAGTTTGAAGCATTATTCCTGTTCCATACATTGTTTCATCTTTAGATCAAACAGGAATTCCCCGAATTGAAAGGCATTGCAAGGCAATTGAAAATGGTAGTTTAGTAGTGTGAGTCAATTTTTCCTGGTTAGAATTGGAGGAATTTGTGTACCCAGCTAGCACTACTAAGCAAGCTAAGCAGAAAAGGCAAAACTCATTGAACATGGAGAATGAATCCATTAGCTGGTTCTCCAGAACCAGGTTGAGGATATTTTAAGTTGTCCAAATGGTGACTTTTACCACAGAGGACAGCGCAGCATTCTCAAGGTTAGAAATTTGGACTTTATGCCTGAAGTTGATTTACTCTGTGGAATCTCAGCCCTGGTAAAAGCAGAGGCTTTTTACCCATCTTTACAGGAACCAGGTTTTCAGCTGATTTGCACCATATTAAGTGACCCACTTTACATTTCTGAAAACATCTATAGCAGTATTTCCAACACATTCGTAAACTGGTGCAAAAGTAAAAAAATGGCACACATCACCCTTTACGAGCTTACAAAATCTTTTTTGAAAATGAGCTACAGGAAACGGGAAAGAAGTAGTTTTGCCTTTCTGTTGCTATAAATAACCTTAAAAAAGGAAAGTTTTGGTGGGTTTTTTTTGCTTGTAGGAGAATCTGTCCTAGGAGTTCAGTGTTGTCTACCAAAATAACTGCCTACACCATTAAATAGTATGGGCTCATTTTGAATCCCAACTCCATTTTTATCCACACTGAGTAAGGACTAAATTTAAAGTGGGAAAAGCATTTAAGATTTGTCTGAAACAGAACAAAAGGTTGCAGGATGAAGTAGAAATGAATTGAGCCCATGTACTTAAATATAGCTTGTATTTTAAAATGCAGTTTGAAAAAGGAATCTTGGATCATACAAGCTGTGTTTTATGCCAAACAACACAAACTAAGTAAAACACAGAGGTGTTTCACTCTCAATTTGCCCTTTTAAGGTCAGAAAAAGGGAAATTGTCACACACACTGTCTCTTGTATATAGTATGGAGAATTGTTATGAAGTGATTATTTTATAAAGGTTATATATACTTCCAAACAATATTTTAAACACTCCTTTTCTTTATCACTTCTAAAATGATGATATGCTCTCTGCATCTAGAGAATGATCTTACTATTAGCAGCATACACAGCCTGTATAGTTTTTTTACTAATTTAAAATTATAGTTTTTTTACTAATTTAACATCCCTTTGTGATAGTCTGATATTATAAGGCTTCATTCCTGTATTTCATTGCTATGGGCCTTATTGTTCAACGTGCCATGTTGGGCAAAGATGGTGGCTTGTGCTGGGCAGTTGCTCAGGGCTCAAATCATTAACAAATTCCTTTCCAGGCTGGAGTGCAGCCTGTTCATGGAAAGTTTATAAAATGGGTTGTAATGAGCATCCAATAGGAAATCCCAATTGTCCTGCAGATCTCCAGAGAGACAGGGACCGCGGGCAGGGACTGACCGGGGAGATTCAGGTGTGCTTCCAGAATCTGAGCCCGCAGCAGGAGGAAAGGAAATCCTTTGGTGGCCCTGTGAAGGCACCTTGGAGGGTGGGGGGGGGGGGTGAAAGATTAAATTTGCTATTTGGACTGATTTCTTAGAGCATGAAGCGTTAATACAGAAAGGGAATGTCCTGTTATATACCACACAAGTCCTTTGTTTTAGCAGCCACAGTTTCCTCCTTCCTCCAATAATGATTTTTGCCTGAATGACCCTTAAATCAGAACATGTACCTCTTGGGAACAAGTTAGGAAAATGTAGCCCCTTTTATTCTCCAAGGAGAGCAAAATTGTTTTGTTCTGTTTATTTCTCCCGAATTTGGGATTTTCTTATTCTATTTCAAAGAACGAATTCATCATTATTCCTAAGAAAATCTTTACTTGAACTACTTTCCATTTGCCCTTGATATTTTTCTATGGGATACATTGAAAATAAGCTACACAAATGCAAGTTTCAGCCAGGCATTGAATGCTATGTAATTTAACTTCTAATAAAGCTCATTCTGTTCTCCAACAGACATCAATGAGTGTGAGACAGATGGAATATGCATGAACGGGCGCTGTGTGAACACTGATGGCTCTTTCAGATGTGAATGCTTCCCTGGCCTTGCAGTAGGACTGGATGGACGTGTCTGTGTTGGTAAGACAAACTTGATGGAGTCACAGTTAACCAAGGTTAAGACATTATTGCTAGACTGATGGACAGATCAAGTTTGAATGTAGAATTTACCATTTTTTCATGGAATGGTGGGTAGTAGTTACAGTGGATGCTAATAGCTCTGGGTTGTTTACTGTAATGGCCCATTTTGCTCAGTTTTCATTTCCTTTTCATTTAAAGAGAAAAAAGTGTGGGTCAAACCACAAGGTCAGGTAGACTGTACAGAGGAGAGGTGCCTAGTGCTCTATCAGTTCTGAATAGGTGAGAATTTGCCCTGTTTCTGTCAATGTAAGTCTCTTCATTTGTCACAGAGCTCAAAGATATAATTACTCTGTCACCTCTTTTTAATGTGGGATGTACTCAATTTTCTGCCCATTTCTGTACAAGCTCAGTGTTTGATTATAAAATACTAATGTGCCTGAGAGCCATTTATGGGCCAGTTCTTAAATAAAGAGGAAAATGACCCCTGGACCTGAAAACATAAACATATGAAGTCCTGTGTACTGGAATAGCATTAATGACTTTTCCTTGGGTTTTTACAAGCAAAGAAAGGGCAAAGACTTTGTCCATTTTCCCCATAGCATCTCACTAGTTCAAGGTTAAGAACTGATTGTTTGCCTAGTAGTTCACTAATGCATGTTAAGTCATTAAATGCAGTAACTATTTGTATGCCTGAATTCTTGGGAGCACAAGGAAGAAGAATTTCCTGTCCCGAGTAGCGGGGAAGGGGGGATATAGGTGGCTGAAAAGTAGAGGAAAATAGTGACACATACCTTGTTTTGACAGCTATTTTATGGTGTTTATGATGCCCAAATTACATTTAATACTTGTCAAAATTTATAGGCGGGATAGTTGGCTATGGCAGGATTAAGAGAGATTTCTTCCCTCAGATACACACATGCGAAGCACGTGCTACGGTGGCTACAAGAGAGGACAGTGCGTGAGACCATTAACGGGCGCGGTTACAAAGTCAGAATGCTGCTGTGCCAGCACTGACTATGCCTTTGGAGAGCCTTGCCAGCCCTGCCCAGCACAAAATTCAGGTATGGCATGTTCCCTGGTAAATCTTCTGATTTACGATTTCCGTTGATAAACTATTTTTAGAAAGGTAGTGATGCCTTTATGCCCTTTATTCCTTTATTCCCTTACCCTGTCTAGTCTCTGTTTCCAGGTTGGCCTTTTAAGGCATCAGTAGGATAAAGTTTTATATTAATATTGCAGCTTAAACCAGGAGATTCAATTGTTGTCTAACATGTTACATATTTGGAACAGTCTTCTATTTTGTGTGTTGTAAGACTACAGGAGATAATTTTTTAAAGCGACAGTAAATTACAATGTCTGAGTCCAGATTTGTTATGCACATTAAAAACAAACAGGACATTTTTAGACAGCAAACTGTATTTTGGTAGATGTAGATAACAAAAAATATAATTTTTAACTCAAGTTATTAATGGAAAAAACTTGATTAATTCATAGATTCAAATCCTTATGTACACCTGCCAGTCAGATGTTTGCCGCATGACTCCTACATCCTTCAAGTGACCTGAAGTAGTTTATTCAGTACCTTGCTTTTGGGTAGTCAATGCACAGACAACTGTTCAGTTCAGTTTCTTGTGAATACTTGAGTCTGTCACTGAAATCCCCACTAAGTGATGTCTGGGACATAACTTCTCTCTGGCAAGGAAGCAGTCCTAACCGTTCCAGTGAGCAGAAACGTTTCAGGAAAACACTTCTTCCAACAAGACTCTGCTGACACAGTCGTTGCCTTGAAGCCAGTAAATTAAAGAGACCTTGGTTTCATGGAGGTGACTGACTGCAGGGAGCTGGTTTGAAACCTCAATTTGTTAAGTGTTTCTTGTCACTCAGCAAATTTGATGTTGCATATAAACAAAGTATGCCATTTGATATGTAGTTCAAAAGCATGTCATACTACCGTGGTATTTGCTTCGTAGGCAAAAATAATTCTAGATTTATTTTTCAAATCTGTTTTAACTGATACCTTTATGAAAGCATTAGGGAGACAAAACCAGTTGGAACAAATTAGGCTGGTAGAGCTGATGTGAGCTCTTCAGCAGGAACTTGCTGATGGCCATTTTATACCTTGGTGTGTTGTTTAGAATAGCAAAACACCAAGGATGTATTAGTGGAATAGGAGCGAGCTTTTCCAGCAGCCTCTGGTGATGTCAGTGGGTCTTTCTTATTGTACAGTGCAGTTGAAACCTTCTACAAATACTGGACTCTGTATAATTGACTTCTGTGTTATGTTTGATTTACTCTGTTGGGACATTTACATATGTGTGAGCTCTTTTCCCTGTGTTGTTTTCCTTACCTCTTCAATTATCAAAAAAGGCCATCTCATGTAGGGTGAAGTGTAGCATTTCTTTGGGCTTTCAGTGGAGGAGGGAAGGAGAAGATTTCCTGGAAGGAAGACCTCTGTGCTCCTCAGAAGCAATTTGCAGAAGTTGCTGCCATTCTAGACTAAATGTTGTTGGTGCACATTCAGAGCAGGTCTGCTTTCACATACAGTGGCAGGGATTATTTCATTCAGGCCAGGGTACATTTTAATTTGTTATGTTAATAGGGGGAGATGTGTTGCATGGGATTTTCTCAAAGAGAACACAGCTAATTCTATAAATAGCAGCATAGCAGTTTAGCAGCATAAGTATTTTGGATGTTATTATAGTGAAAATATATTGAAAAATGTTGACCTGTATGGCAGTAATTAATGCTGAGCTGGCTCTCAGTTCGTGCTATTGATTGTTCTGAACTCAGAAGAAGAACTTGAACCCAGCAATAAGTGAGACATTTGAGAAGCTTTGACACATATTTGAATTTAATTTTTTTTAAGGATAATATGTCCTTGGTCTACTGTGAACTCATGAAGACACTCCTGCTAAATGGAGTTAAATATGGGGCAGATTTATAGGAAAAAATGTTCTGTTTCCTGGTCTCTTTGAACATGCACCTTGATCAAGGACTTGGACATATGAGTTCTGGAGAATCTTGGTGTGGTTATGTTATGGTTCGTTTGTATAGGAGGACCAGCATGAAGTTTATGTCTATTCTTAAATGCCACAGTTCGTCATGTGAAGTTTTTACTCATCCATCTTCATAAGCAGACTCAGACCCTGAATCTGCTAAAATGCTTCACAGGTTCAGAATAGTGTGAGGTTATTAACATTTTCAAAAGAATTGGAAGGCATGTCACTTCTTTCGAATAATTAATTGCCATAGTGTAAATGGTGATGCTGAAAGCAATGAGCTAAGAAAGAATATTCCAGTAAGTATTCTAATATTTTTTCCAGCTGAATATCAGGCTCTGTGCAGCAGTGGAACGGGCATGACTGCCGGAGGAAATGGTAAGATCACCTAATGTAATTTAAACTACAGCACTTTCGTCTGAAAGCGTTACCTTGATATCCTTAGTTTGTTAGCCGTGCTGGAGGGGATGGTGACAGAAGAGGATGGGAGAAAGGCTTGGGGTGAAATGAATGGAGCATGGAGTTTCAGGATCATGACATTTCACCTGTAGGGCCTTTGTTTTACATCATGGAGTGTACGTAAGCGCCATTATAAAATAATGACAGATTTATGAGAAGTGTCATTACCTACATGACTTCGTATGTAAATCATATTTGCATATTTCAGGTGAAATCATCCTGAAGAATAAAGCCATACTGAACACTGAGCTTACTCATGTTTTCATCTGTCAAAATAGGCCAGGGTTTGTTTAACTACAGAGAAGAGGGAAATGATTACAATAAAAGCTTTGTAGTCATAGAACTGTGAAACTTCAAACTCTTAAGTCAGCCAACGCTTACTAGTAGATTTGCTGGCAGTAGATAGGGAAAAGCACTCAGAAAGGAGGGATATTAATGCTTTGGCAAGTGATGCCATCTGGAAATGCTATGAATCAGGAGATATGGGGAGTATTAATACCTGGGCCTTTCTAAATCTGATCTCTGATCCCTAGCTTAATATTCCAGTTCGTACCTACAATTGAAAGTTTCCTAAATGACCGTGGGCTAGAGATAAATCAGCGTTAAAGAGATGCTTTTTTCTCTTGAGTGTGAATATTTAGGTGTGAATTTCCTGATCAGAACTACATAATTATAAATACGGAGCAGCCAATGTTAATGATATTGAAACTGTCTTTTTCTAGTTTGGAGAATTAACCCCTATAAGCCCTCAACAACTGGCTCTGATGTTTGGATTTTTTTACCTTTGTGTAGATATTAATGAGTGCTTATTGGATCCTGATCTCTGCCCAAATGGAAGGTGCGAGAATCTGCATGGAACCTACAAATGTTTTTGTGACCCTGGATATGAAGTGGACTCAACTGGGAAAAACTGCATTGGTATGAAATGTCTTATCCCCAAAGCATTTATAAAGAATTATCATATTCTTTCTCAAACTCTGTTGGCTAAACTATCCAAATCTGTACTTCTAGTCTTTTCACAAAAGCAGAGGCAGCAGCCTTCCCTTGAACACGACTGATCTGACCAGTGTACAGTATTCTGATGAAGTCTGACCAGTGCCTTGTATAGTCGCCCCAGAAATTCTCCATTGCCCCATGGAATATCCCGCCTAAACTGATTCTAGAGTGCATTAGTCTTTTCTCAAATAGGTGTTATACTGTGGGATCAAAGTCAACCTCTAATTGGGAGTTACATCCAGGGTTTTCTCACTAGCCTTCAGCTGATGAGTTCTGGTTTCTAGCATGTTATTGTTACTGGTCCCTAATTGCAAAGTTTTGAATGTTGGTGATTATATTTCATCTTATTTTTCTTGTTCATGTTGTCAAGATTAATTTAGCCTCGCCTGACTCTCTGTATTGGTAATAACTTCCAGCTTAGTGTTGTCCACAGTTTTTGAATCCATTCATTTTTTACTTCTGCATTACAATGAATATTTTATAGGACCAGTCCCAAGACTGATCCCTGAAAGCATTTCTAATATCCTCACTTCATCATGATTATCCTCTTTTTTAATATATCCTACTGTAATCTCTCCTTCGTCCAGCTCTGGAACCACCTTAAAATTCTTAAATTCCTTTCTATTGTCTCCAGCTTACATAATAATTTTATTTGGGTTCTGTATTCTCTACTTAAAACTAAATAGCTTAAGTCATCTGTGTTATCCCAGTCTAAACTATCCATTATCTTAAAAAAAAAAAAAAAAAGTTAATTTTTTTAGATAAAAATCCCACTGTAATTCATCCCATTTTCCCATTTGCTTCTTTGGCTTTAATTATCCATGTCCCATTCCAGTGTTTTCTTGTAGCTGATGGCATCTCTTCTCCCTGTCCATCTGTGAGTTTTCCAGATGCTCCCCAGCCCACCCTGTTGTAGCCCACATCCATGCTCCATCACAGCTGTTTCCCATTCTCCCGTAATGTTCCACCTGGCCCTCTCTCAATTTTTCTGAACTCCGGTGAAGCTTCCCACATGGTCTGTTTTATTCTGCAAGTCTCCCTTCTTTTCCTAGCACTTTTGCTGTTCCCAGCTGCTGCTCTGACCCTCTGAGTCTTCCCAACTTCTCTCAACACTTTCTGAGGCCTCTCTGGCTTCGCCAATTGTTCCCGTCTGCTCTTTGGGTCTCTCCTGGTCTTCACCTGCTATTCATGGCCCATTGCCACCTTCTTGCAACTCCTCTCTAATGACCACAGTTCTTCCAAAGATTTCCTCAGGGTTCTTGAAATTTAGCACTAGCAATCGTATTTAAATTTTTCATCTCTGAAGCAAGTGTAGACTTACATTAGCCTTGTTTAACCATAACATCTAAGACAGTTCAGAGCCAGCCTGGAAAAAATGGTGAATTAAAGACCAGGATGATCAGCAAACCTTTTCAGACCAATCCTCTCCTTGTTTCTTTCATGGCTGTGGGGGCTGCTGAGCAGGGACTCAGAGACTGCACAGACCTAGTCCACAGTAAAGGCAGGATGAACGTGTGATTCCCAGCTTTATTTTGAACTGTGGTGTGGCTCTCACATACTATGAATGTGTGAGGAAAGGAAGTACAAGCTCTTGTGCAAACCTGTTGTCTACAAAAAGAATCCAGTATTCATATTCCACACACACCACATTCCCCTGCCCTCTTTGTCTCCTCTGAAATGGGGCTGTTGGGAGGGAAATTCAGTCTTGACTTCTGTTCCAGAAATGTGTTATTTCTTAAAAAGTTATTTATTTTCATTGTAGATATTGATGAATGTGCACTGAACATGCTGCTTTGTGACAATGGGCAATGCAGAAATACCCCTGGAAGTTTCACCTGCACCTGTCCAAAGGGATTTGTATACACTCCTGATCTAAAGACCTGTGAAGGTAATTGGTAACACACCATTTCATTCTAGTTTTATTCATTTGGATTGTTCTCAGATTGTGCCAGAAATACTTTGAACCTTGATGGGGATGTAATGTGAAAAACTAAAAAAAGTCACCATAAATAAATACTGTGGGGAAGTAAGAGAGTGAGGAGAGACAAGGCCACAATGAAACCATTCGATAACCTCATGGAGCAGCCTGTATTTACTCTCCCTATTTACTACTACCAGTGAGCCCAAACTGTGCCAAGGGTGAGAAGAACCAACTTTACAAATCTGTTTTGTGAGGAACAGAGCCAAAGGGCTCCTAGTTTGGACCCTTCTTGAGCCACAGACAGTTCTAACGTGTCAGTGTATCTTTGGGACACATGCATTGTTATTCTGTTGTGAAGAGTTTCGTAACAGAAAATGGGAATATCGGGAAGACTGGTTATGAGGAAAGTGTCATGCCCTTTTTCCTAAACTGAAAAGAGACATATGTATTTTTGTTAATGTTTTCTGGCACTAATAGCAGTGTGTTTCTTTTCTAGATATTGATGAATGTGAATCTAACCCCTGTGTTAATGGAGTGTGCAAAAACACACCGGGCTCTTTTGTTTGTGAATGTTCTCCTGAAAGTACTTTGGATCCAACCAAAACCATCTGCATAGGTATTTATTCTTCTGAAGATTTTGTTTGCTGGTTTAAAAAGTCCAGTGACATGTGAACATTGTACACCAGGTTTAGAAAATACTTTAAAATAACTTGTGTAGGTAAATACAGTGGAAAACGTAACAGAAACAATGTTAAGTTCTTGTTTTCACTGTTCCTATGGGTGTGCTTCCCTGCCAAATTTGAAAGAGGTGAAAATCTTTTCTAACCAACACAGAAATGTTAAGAATAGTATTTCAGGTCTGTGCTCACCTCCTTGATTTCTCCTGTAATAAGGTGAACATGTTCTAATTAGGATCTGCTCTCTGGAAAGAATTTTGTATTTGAGATGGAGCATGAACAAGTTATGCACAGTCCAGATCAGCTCAAGAGCATCCACAGACAATGCTGTGATTCAGATACTCTGTGGGCTCGTAATTTCCTTTCTTGCCTGTTCTGTTGGGACAGTAATTTATAGCTCTTGTCTAGTCAGTGAGGAAAACTGTAGGACTACAGCTGTCTGATCCTCAGCTATCTCCTGCCACTCCCTCTGTGGGAAAATATCCAGACTGGGGGAGCTAGCAAAATGATGGAAGAGGTAGCAAGGGTTCATATCTACTCTGTTCTTCTGCATGTGCCCCTGATCTGAGCCATAATAAGTACAGGGACTCAAATCTTGAGTGGTATTGACATATTCCCTGTTAAGGACAATAACCACCAACTACGATTTGCAAGAGCTCTGTGCTGGGATGATTTAAGGCTATAGTCCAGCATAGAGAAGGTTAAATTAAGAGATTTTAAAATAAATCTAGCTCTGATGTGGTAGATTATAGTGAAAGGATGATTCTTGTTCATGGTTAAATTCACGCGTGTTTGTAAATACAGTGATGCATAATGCTAGAGAATCTGCATGAAAATACATTGTTTTTTTCCAAACAGAAACTGTCAAAGGTACCTGTTGGCAGAACATAGTGAATGGAAGGTGTGAAATAAATATCAATGGAGCAACTCTGAAGTCCCAGTGCTGTTCCTCACTAGGAGCTGCTTGGGGAAGCCCCTGTACACCATGTGAACGAGGTAATGCTGTTCATTTTCCTCAGGAACCTGGGACTTTTCCTCCTCTGAGGTTGGTCCAGATTATTGTCACAGAAGTAGGGCACAGGGTAGAACAATAACTTCAATTGGGAGGTGGTCAAGCCGTCATTCCTTATTCAGTCCCAAAAAAGAGAAATCTTAATATTTGAGAGATAGCATGTAGCTACAGAAGGTTCTAAGTGGATTTTACAGTAAATACTTCACAAGTTTAAGCACTGAAGGGAAGGGACCACACCTACAGTCTGTAACTTGCAGCCTTACTTTAGCATGGTTTGTCATAATTAGTGATCTGGAATTCCTAATGGTGTAGCAATAAATGCATGTTCCCCAGAGATCCCAAGGAAATGTTCGCAGCAAATGGATCTTTGGTGTGGTAATGGAGGGAGGAGAGGGAGTAGCCCTTGTTATTATACTCTGTAGATTAACTGATGACCTGGACACTCATACAGTTGATCAAGAAATGGGTTCAGGTTGCTGCATATTCATTTGATAATTTCCCTGAACTGTGGCATGAGCTGATGAATGCAGAAATGTGTGTGGGTTGTTATTTCTATATCCTGAAAGCTTCTAGTTTGCTCAAATCTTTGGTTAATTTCATTCTGTGGATCTTAACAGAATTCATCCTCATTCATCCATGGTAAATAGGGTTGTAATGTGCTGTGATCAACTGAAATGAATTAATTGGTTCGAATGAAGCAGGAATCATAACCACTTTTGGGTTAGCTAGCTGAGACACATGGGAAGCAGAAGAGGATAAGGGCTGACACTCTATATAGTTTATGTAGTTGCCCCATCTTATCTCTTTATTATTTCAGAAAATACTGGGATACTGTCTAAGCACTCAGACTTCTCATAGCAATAAACTAGATAATGGTTCACATGATCAGTTTTGCACAATAAATTAATGTTGAGTTTTAGACTCTAGTGTTCTGAAACTTCACTTTTGTTTGTTTTACAGACCCAATATGTCAAAAGGGATATTCAAGAATAAGAGGAACATTGTGTGAAGGTATTTGTTGTTGCCTTAACATAAATCAGAGCTTGAATGAAACAATGCCAGTGTTTTGATTTAAGTGGTTAATTTAGCATAGAGGAACACTATGCCAAGTTCTTACCTCGTGTTGTTCCATTGACTTCATTAGAGTTATGTCAGGGATGAGTTTGGTTTCAGTTTGTTTAACATTCCTGCATACTCACAGTTTATCTCAAAGTACACACTTGCAAATATAATGTCTACCAGTATAAGGAGGTGGTTTTTTCTCTTCAAATACTGTTAACTGGGTAACCTGTTTTTACAAAGTATGTGTCCTATATATACTACAAAACATGGCATAATGCAGTGGTATGATAAGCCATTACTATGCTTTAGAAAAAGAATGTTCAAAGACTGTAGTTCACATTAGTTCTCTTTTTTTTTTTCCCTAACCTTGGCTTTCTCCCATACAACATTATATGAAATCTTACACATTCCAAAACATATTTTCACTGTCCTATTAAAAGGGAAAAAAAAAAAAAGCATCAGGACACAGTTATACTTTGGTTAAAGAAGAAGTTAAAGGTATTTTAAATAGTGTAGTTTTTTACTTGGTATGAGATGACTCTATACTATTCTGTGAGAACTGAAGGTCCCACCCTATTTCGTCTCTATTTGAATTGATTTGAACCCCTGGAAAAGTACTGCATATTTACATAATATGCAGAAGCTCAGAGAGTCTCAAACTGCTGTGGGTCATCCTGACTGACAACATCTGACATGACACTGCAGTTAAAATATTTTTTAAAAATTACTCCCATATGTAGCTTCCATAAAGAAACATTGTTTTTTTCCCTTAAAAAAAAAAAAAAAGAAAAGAGGAACACCCTCACACATACTCTTTGCTTTCCAAATGATGACTGAATGCCTTGGCACGTCTCTGCTGCAGACCCACTGTACATAACTTATCTGACCTCAGCAACACTTTGTGGAGTGTGTCAGTGAAAGAAAAGAAAAAAAAAAGTGGGCCCACCTATCTCTCTTCACAAGGAAAGTCTTAGAACATTTTCAACACTGCTGGGATGGAAAGTTTATCCTTCCAAGATGCAGACATAACTGTTTTCAGCATTTTCTTTACCAGCACATCGGATTACATCTATTGCATGCTTTAATCTTTCTCATTTTGATGGGACCTGGATAGCCCCAGGTTTTTCAGAGTAGTTTCCCTTCCCTATAACATTATGAAGCCTTACTTGGTTTTCAACCAATGTAAGCATTTTTCAAGACAGGGAAAGGTCTCTAGGAAATTTACTGGCAAGTTAGAGACAGGAGTAAGTTTAGTTCCCAAAAGGTGATAGTCAGTTCTCCCATACACAGCCCATGTAAAATGAGTAATAGATCTTGTGCAAGGAAATAAGCAAACTGAATTGGAAGCATTCCCCTCGTTTACGGGTGAGCCCTGGAATTGTCAGCTGCAATACTGCTCACAGGCCGTGAGCAGTGTTTCAGTGGTTTCTAATAATCCACTGGCTTTACTTCATACCTTCCAGTCAATTTACAATATCTATTCAAGGGCAGAGGCCACTGATTTGCCCCCCGGTGTTTATCCTCCGTCGTGCTCCATGAGGTTTGAGAGATGCAGAGCCTCTTTGCACCAGGAGTTTTGTCTGGAGGCCCAACCAGCCCAACCTTCCCACTTCTTGGTTACTCTATACATGAGTATTCATCTACAGTTTGCCAGTCATTCTTTTTCCATTTCTTGTTCTTATCCTCTCCTGTCCTAAAAATTGTCACTCTTCATCTTGGAGCCGTGTTTAATGCTGGAAGCTTTTTCCCAAAGGCCATTGTGAAGCATATGCTTTCCTCAAAGGACATGGGTGGGGGGACCTCACACTTCGATTACTAAGCACTTATTGAAGCTCAAGCCAAGCTAACAAATATAATCAAGTTATCCTTACCCAAAAGTGCTAAATTTGCCTCTTAAGTCTGGAAATACGGTTTTTACTTAATGAAGTTATACTGTGTGTGGTTATAAGGAGGTTATTTCAATATATATGAAGTTGCTAATTGCTAGCAAGGCCATAGGGCCAGATTGCAAATGGTGTTGTAGTTTCCAGACATGCAGATAGAGAAGATTTTCAAAAATACTATTAATATTTCAAAAATATTTTAAAAATACTGAACCTAGTTGGAATAATGCATAGTGTCATTTTTGCACTTACCTTGGGCTTTCTTTGCCCATTTGCTTCAAATATCTGGCCCACAGTGAGTATGAAAATGGATGTAGTTTTTAAACACCCCTCCCTTTTCTGTTACTTTTGAGTTTAATTTCAGTATATGTAGGAATGGCAAATAGCAATGTATATTATTTCTGATCATCAGCAGTTTTCTGTAATTAATTGGTTCTGGCTGACTTGGTTAGGGAATTGTAAATATTTTGAATTTTTTCAGGCCATGTAAACTTCTGTGGTTTTTTATTTTATCCTAAAAACATTAGAATGTTATTATTTTTTATATTTTTGCTAATTTGTTCATGTTTAGCATGTTAGTGATTACTCTTACTCACTTCTTTTTTTTTTTAAATAGATGTTAATGAATGTGAGGTGTTTCCTGGAGTCTGTACAAATGGGCAGTGTGTCAATACCTTGGGATCGTTTGTTTGCCAGTGCCCCAGTGGAATGACTTTAGATGCTTCTGGACGCACTTGTCTTGGTAGGTATTAATTCCATGTACAGCTCTACTAGGGAAGAGCAGATCTATGCAGTGACCAATGGTTGCCCTTCATGTTTTCTAATAAGTAAGGAAAAGTGTTTTTGCCCGTTTTTCAAATGGAATTAGTCAGGGACATGAACTTAGTTCACCTGGAATAGGAACAGATTCCAGTGGTAGTAGCTAAAGCCCGTTACCATCTGCTAGCTGGTGAATAGCTCTGATTCCAGACTGTTCATCTGACAAATCCCTACAGATCACGTGTGCTCTTAGCACTCTTCATCTGCAGCCCCACTGAAACCACCTTCCACAAAGGCTGGAATAGTGGAGGACACACCACAGTGGCCTGGGACTTGGCCACACCATGCACCTTGATGGAGGGTGCAGCAGAATATCCAAGTTTTGTACGCTGCCCACCCAGAGCACCTTTGTCCATTTATGACAATAAATGCCCAAGATTTGTCTCTGAACAAGGCATAGCTTGTAGTAACTACAAGGCCTTGTGTAAGTATGGAAAGCTGGACTGTTTAAAATCCTTTTCTGATCCAAAAGTTACTTCAAGTGTTGAGCACCGTTTTTCAGAGTAGTGCTTTAAAGTTACTTCAACTGTTAATTTCGGAGTTTAGCATTAACATTTTGCTGTTAGGAATTACGCAGTGACCTTGGTATGCTCCTCCGAGTCCACAAAAACATGGAGCAAACTGTCCTGTGAAGGGATTTCGGAAAAAAATCCTCTGAAGTGAACTAAATTTTCTCTTTCTCTCTCCACATGTTGTTCAACTGCCCAACAGACATTCGCTTGGAGAGCTGCTACCTGCAGCACGAGGACGAGCAGTGCAGCTCGCAGATCCCGGGGCGGCACCGCATGGACGCCTGCTGCTGCTCCGTGGGGGCAGCCTGGGGCTACGAGTGCGAGGAGTGTCCTCTCAGGGGAACTCCTGAGTTTGAAGCTCTTTGCCCAAGGGGACCTGGCTTCTCTACGAAGATAGAGATAAGTGGGAAGCCTTTCTCTAAAGGTGTGTGATCAATTCGTGGTTAATTGCCAGCAAATCCTGATGGCTTTTACTTTTACTCACCATCGTACAGCTCCTCTGGGTTTGAAAATTTCGGTGATAGGCACTTCACTCACCCTAAGGCACGTTTCAAAATCCAATTAGATTTCATGGCAACTAAAGCCCAAATAAAATACAAGAGAATTTAGTTTGTGTTACAGACTATTAAATACCATATCATACTGCAGCCTCAAAACACAGAATTTGTGTCTCTCACTAGAGAGGTTAAATTGTGCCTGACTTTGCCTCCTGGCATCTCACAGTACCTGAACTGGAACAAACTGGGCAGTCAGCTTTGGATGTATTTGAAAGAGCAATCCTTACTTGTGAAGGGTGCAATAACTTTAATTCTGCTGTGGAATAACCAAGAAATGGTGAATATTTTGGGAATTTCTTGTCAAGCTACTTGGAGAAGTAGAAGAAATAGCTTCCAGGGTGATGGCTCAAATCAGAGAATTTTATTTACTGTAAACCAAGTCATGTTATGACTGTAGTTGGTAAACTTCCAGCATTAAATGGGAATCACACAGTGACACCCTAGCATCGTGGGCTGAAAGCTGTCTTTCCAGGGTTACCAGTTGGGGTTAAGCTGAACAATGTCAGAAGTTACCCAAAAACTAAACATTATGAAGTCTGAAATGAGGGGAAAGTATACATGAATGACGATTGCTGTTGTTAGTTTCAGCCTTGGTTTTATAAACAGTTACTAAGCCGTTACTATCCATAAAGAAAAGTGGCATATGCTTTTATTTATGCTCATTATTTTTTCTGTGACTCATGGAAGTCACATTTTTTTCTCAGAAATCAGAAGACAGAGTGAATCTTTTGGAAGCTCTCTTTGCCTTGATCTTGTGTCCACTGAAATCTTCCTGAGCTGCAGATCAGATCCTGCAGGACAAAGGGGAGACTAATACTAATTTTGTGAAAGAAAGTGTTCTTGGCAATTCCAGCACAGAGTGTCTACCCTGTTAGTTAAGGGGAAGTCAGTATCAGTTTATGTCGTGTGGACTAATTTTCCCAAAAGGAGGGGTCACTGTCATGAAAAAGGATGAGCTCTGATGTCAGCATTGCTCTTTTGTGCGCTGTTTTTGTATGAAATGATAACATCGTATGTCCATACGATCTCATTTTCAGACATCAATGAATGCAAAATGTTCCCCAGCCTTTGTACCCATGGAAAATGCAGAAATACCATTGGCAGTTTCAAGTGTAGATGTGACAGTGGATTTGCCCTTGATTCTGAAGAGAGAAACTGCACAGGTAAACTTCATGGATGTCTCTCTTATGGCTTTGAATTGAAAAGGACAAACTGAACTCGTTTGAAAATCCTGTGGATGTGTTTTGTGTTACAGATATTGATGAATGCCGCATCTCTCCCGATCTTTGTGGCCAAGGCATCTGTGTCAACACTCCTGGAGACTTTGAGTGTGAATGTTTTGAAGGCTATGAAAGTGGATTTATGATGATGAAAAACTGCATGGGTATGTTTTTTATAGACCTTAGATGTGCAATAGTATGCTATGTGCTAGTATGCTAGGCATGGTTTATTTGAGGGGTTTTGGAAGGTTTGATTGTGCCTGGCTTTAGGTCTCGCTCATTTTGTGAGCCTTATTAAAGCTAAATTTAAACGTGAATTTGCTGCTTCTGCAGGTTGCCAAAGCACATAAAAGCAAAGGGACAGGATTTTAGGATGTTAAATTTATCCCCACAATCCTCATTTTGCTAAGTGGAACACCACCCTGAACTTTGAGCTTAAAGTAAATTAACATTTAGAAGAAGCCTTTTTGAATTTATTTATTTTTTCTAACTGCACTGTTTCTAACTGCACAAGGGATGACTGGCTCTAGGACAGGCTGCAGGGTCAGCCAAGGCAGATGGGGCTGCGATGGGCTGTGGTGAGGGATGTGCTGGCCCTGCAGTGATGTGCCTCCCCTTCTCCCCACAGACATCGACGAGTGTCAGCGCAATCCCCTTCTCTGCCGAGGTGGCACCTGCATCAACACAGAGGGAAGTTTTCGGTGCGATTGTCCTCCGGGCCATCAGATATCACCAAATATCTCTGCGTGTGTAGGTGAGACACGCAGGCAAAATCAAGATTGTGCACAGCATTTTGTACCACTCTCGTGCTGTGCCTTTACAGTGTTCGCTTCAGTATCATTCCCAGGACTAAAGTGTGTCCCTCTCTTTCTTCTGCAACAGATGTTAATGAATGTGAGCTGAGCACCAACCTGTGCCGAAATGGCCGTTGTGTCAACCTGATTGGGAAGTATCAGTGTGCTTGCAACCCTGGATATCAGTCCACACCAGACAAGCTATACTGTGTCGGTAAGGACAAAATCTACACGGCAGCTCTAGCAAACAGGGAAGATAAAACGCACATAATTGTTTCAGTTTAGTAGTTATATAAAGTAATTTTTGACCATGATTCAAAAAATCTATTACAGTTGATCAAAACAGTAGGCAAAACCTCCAAAATGTTCACATCCATTTTTGAGAGAAATGAATGAAGTTATAGTAGTGCTGCACTTAGCTGAGTAACAGATTCTTTTCTCTAGTAAATCAATCATGATGCATAAAATCTCATACTATTTTAAATGCCCCAAGACTTCAGACTTTAATGATTAAGAGGGAGTAACTTACAAAATTAGTTGTATATTTAATTAATAATCATCATTCCTGCTGGACCATGAAATAGAATCATGTGGTTCAATTGCATACATTCCTTCTACTGTGCCATGGAAGTACATGAAAAATCCACTGGCTTTAATTCTGCCGAGTAGTTTTTTACCTTGATCCTTACAAAAACTGTGTTGCCCTAATGATGCTGTGGTGACTCAGCAGTGCTATTTCTGTCTGTAGAAGGAGAAGCACGGAAGTATTTGTGTATGCAGTCAGGTATCATCTCTTTCCATCCCTGGTTTGCCTGACGTCCATCCCAGTGCCTACCTTTGCGAACATTTGAATGTTAGTGTGCAAACGCCAAGCACAGATTCTGGATTGATGCTGTACTGGAAAGCTGACTCGAAGTGTGTCCTTAAAATGTTCTTTAAAGTAAAGGATATTGTGGGTTTTAACTGTAATTTTCTCCTTTTTAGATATCGACGAGTGCAGTATAATGAATGGTGGCTGTGAGAACTTCTGTACAAACTCAGAGGGCAGCTATGAATGTAGCTGTAAACAAGGTTTTGCACTCATGCCAGACCACAGGACATGCACTGGTAAGGGAGATTTTGGGAACTTTTCTGCTTGAAGGGTTTATTTCAATAGTTTAAAATGGACCTTCTTTTTAAGATTAAAGCTATCGTAACAAATACACTGTTAAAAAAAGAAAATAAATGGAAAGTGAAGTTCTTTTTCTGAAGTAAACATCTCCAAAGTATCAGAGTTGGGCAACTGCAGAAAGAAGTGCTTTGAAGGGAACTGATTCTTCATAATTTCAGAAAGTGTACAAGTTGATTCTGATTTTAATAACAAAAAACCGGTAATTTTTTCAGTACGAGATAAATTTTCCCCCTTAAGGTATTATATTAGATCCAAATCCAAAACATTAACAAAATTATCACGAACAGAAGCCAAAATGCTGTGCATGTGTATTGCATGGTTATGCTGGAGAGGGGATAGACAGAGGCGCTAGACAAGAAGCTGGTTGCTCTGCTCTGTGGTTGTGTGGTATCTGCTCTGAAGCAAGCAAGAAAATTCCTCGTTTTAATTCTTTGTTTAGTCAAATGCAAGTATGCTGCATTACTTCAGAGCTGAATAACTTGCAGAGAAATTGAAATTTGAATTGTATAAATCTTTCTTAGGAATCAGGTCTTTTGCACTCTTAAAAGGGTTTGTGAGAAAATTTTCAGAGCTCTCTCACCAGCCGGCTGTTCTCCTTTGGGAGTCTGGGAGTCATAATCCCAGGAAGTGAATTGCACTTGGTGATTTCCACATAGGTTACTGGAAGGATAATTCTACCCTACTTTTGTCTTACTTCTTGCTTCACAGCCACTGGCCTGATGAGGCATGTGAGTATTTGCCAGCTGTTTGCCAGTTCCATCCAAGAGCTCCGTGAAGAGCATGAGAGTTATAACAGGGTTAATCCCTTGGAATAGAATTGCCTTTAAAGCTGAACAAATGGAGAGTTTTCTATACTGAATTAATAAGAGCGCTCACACTTAGAATTTGTAAATATTTATAGACCTCGAACCAGGGTCTCAATTACCCTGAGGCTGCTCACTACCTTTGTAGCTTGCTCTGTCAGAAAGATGTAAAGTAGCCAGCCTTCAGCAACTACCAGACCCTCATTCAAAGAAAGAATTCAAGTAGAAAAAGTGCAAATTGACCCTGAAAACCTAAAATATTTAGATTAGAAGTAGTTTGCTTTAGCTCAAGTTTCTAGAAAAGGCAAGCTTTTTCAAAACCTTGCCCAAACATTGGTGTTTGGGGCACTTTTTCAATGCAAAAATAAAACCAGTTGGTTGAAATTGTGCCTCAGCCAGAATCTAAACCCAGTGAGAGGATTAGAGTGACATGAGAGGGAAGGGAGGAGCAGGGGAGCAGAGTGTCTGAGCCACTGTTCTGTTTTCATCTTCTTGACTTGACTGGGGACCAAATGGCCCACGTATGCACCTGGACAGTCTTTGGGATCTCAAGTCCGCTGGCTTGAAACAGTTCTGTGCTTTACTCCCCCTTGTCCTTAGCCACCCAAACGCATCTCTGAACCCAAAACCACAACTGATCATGTGGAGCACCTTCCTGCATATTAAAATAAAAACTTTGGAATAGGAAACTATCATCTTTCCATTCTCAAAGTCAAAACCAGAAGCGTCTGCCTTTGCTGTGGAGAGGGGATGGGTTCTCTGTGGTTTGTTCACACATTAACTTGACCCTAAACAGGTCCACAGAAGTTTGTTGTCAGATCTTACCTTAGCTGAGAATTTCTACATATCTATGTCCATCTTTGACTCTGAAAAATAGAATTTCCTGCACAGGCCAGCTGTAATAACTGTTAGCTATTAATTTGCATACTGTCCTCTAATAAGGACTTGAGTGCAATAGCCACACGTAAAAAGGTTTAAATAGCAGAAACACCAGACATCTTTGGGTGTCAAGTCAAATCTAAGAAAATATCCAGAGATGTGAGGGGTCGCCTTCACTACCCTGTTAGTATTGCAAACGCTGCTTCCCTCTCTTGAAGAGATGTTATTTACGTATGCAATCATCTGGTGAATATTCAAAATCCACATGCTAAAGTTTTGCCTCTGCCCAAACCAATAAAAATAAAAATAATTTATGACATTTCCTTTTTATTGCACTAAATATCTGGTTTTACACTGTTAGGTGTTTGTGCATGGTACAAGATATAATAGGACTGTGACCTGCAATTGTGAAACACCTATTTTACATTTTCAGTTTTGTCTCTGTGTGAACATGTCTTTTATCTTTAACATCACACAAAGCTGGAAGCCATCACAGAATATATTTCCTGATAATTGACTGGTAAGAATGCTGTGCAGTTCAGTAGTAGGTCAGGTTTGAATTGGTGAGGTTATGCATAAATAATCAGCTCAATTAGGAGAAACAACAGGTTCTTTGTCAGCTGATTTTCCCCCAACTGTGAAATCGGTACAGTGACAGGTTCGTAAATAAAGTTCTTTATTTCTGTCATTATTATTCCCATTTCTAGAGCTTAATTTTGCATGTTAATTCAAATTCCATTCCAAATTATTTGGAATGTCTATGCCAACATTATTTGCTTGTTAAGATAAACAGGGACTGGTCAGCCTTCTTCCTTGCAGAAGTTGTTATCCACACAAGCACTAGCTGCTAGAAATACAGCAGAATAATGAACATGATATTTTAAATTAATGTGAGTTCATTTTCTGCAGCTGCATAATTACTGCAATCCACAATAGACTGCTCTGATAATGAGTTACACCCTTTCTCTTGGAGAGGATTCCTGAATCTTGTCCTTTTTGTGCTGATTTTTTTCCCATGGTATCACTAGGCAGAGTTTCTGATTTTTGCTCTTGCTGGTCTGTGATGGTGCTGACACAGGAAGATTCTAGGGATTTTTGCAAGGAACACTAGCATAACCCCAGGGCTCTGAAAGACTCCAGAACTTAGCATGGTTAGCTTAATATAATAAAGCATCTGCTTCTGGAGCTTGGCTCCAGTCAGTGGTGGCAATTTCATCAACTGAGAAAACAACTTTTCATCCTAGAGGATGTAACTGTATGGCTGGCCTGGCCAGTCAGCTGAAATGCTAAAAAAGTGCTAAAAAAGCTTAAAAACCTCGTAGAGAAGTAAATGTATGTACTGTAATTATTCCCATCATGAGTTGAACTGTTTCCAGTTTGTCACCACCCTTGAGATCTGCAGAGGTATTTTGCATGTATGATGGCTTTTTTAAGCTCTGTAAAGTTTGATATTTTTTTCACTGAATTTGACTTCAGAGCTCCCATTGATTTCAACAATGATGGATTGTATCCAAGAATCCCCAGTTATACGTGGCCTTGTGGTGTGACAGAGGTTCCACTGGGATTCTTTTCTCTGAAGGAAAAGTTGGTTCCTGTTCCCACTTGAGTCAGAAGGGAATGTTTTACCACTGACTTTAGCTGCAGACAAGAAGTTTACTCATCAGGACAATTTTGCAATGTATTGCTCAGTTATTTGGAAGGATTCAATCTTCACTATGTTTATCAGAGCATTAAAATGCTTCCTTGCTGTGATGATTGTTGGTTGTGTTGCATAAAGGTAACATATTTTAATCTGATTTTGCCCTGTAGATATTGACGAGTGTGAAGACAATCCCAACATCTGTGATGGAGGCCAGTGTACAAACATCCCGGGAGAATACAGGTGTCTTTGCTATGATGGATTCATGGCCTCTGAAGACATGAAGACTTGCATAGGTAGGTGAAAGTACACATATTCCAGTCTGCATTAAACACGGAAAAATTATTTATCAAGGCACCCTTTCCAAATAGACAGACAATGATATTTAAAGAGTGTTGCTCTTATCTCCTAATTTTGGTCACCTGACCACAGAACCAGCCCTATTGCACAAATGCAAGTGTAATCTCTGTATCCCTGTAGACTGGGGTGCAAACATGATGATCTGTAGTATTGCATCTTTGGGTCCTCTTCCAGTGAGGTTTTCATGCAGCTCAGATAAAAGAGTGCCTGCAGAAAGGAAGTGGATGATGCTGTGGAAAACTTATAGCAAGATAAATCACTGGTGCTGATTTAAACTTGTCTCTAAGACAAAACTCTGTGGAAGTGTTGTACCTTGGCAGAACAGAGGCCTGAAACAGGGTATCTTCAAAACCACATTTTCACATTTTAATTTAAAGTCTTGAGTGTATTTGGGGAGAAATGTCTGACAAAACTAGACAATGCATGCGTGCATTTATAAATGTATACACACACATACACATATCTGTAGAAATTATCAATAATCATAGTCATTCTTTGGATAATGAACTGAACCTTAGTGTCTATTTTTAAGAAAAGCTGGCATTAAAGGTATGTTAATGCAGATATAGTAATATAATACTGTTACCCCAGATTTCAAAATGTATGCTAGGTAAGGAAAAACTACCATGAGCAGTTTTTTCTTGGCATATGCAGACCTTTTTTTGTATCACAATTCATATCTAAAGAGATTTTTCTAGTTACTTTCTAAGAATTGTATTTAATAAATCTTAATTCATGGGCTTTTTTAGATGTTAATGAGTGTGATCTGCATCCAAACATCTGTCTGAGTGGAACCTGTGAGAATACAAAAGGCTCATTTATCTGTCACTGTGATATGGGATATTCAGGCAAGAAAGGCACAACTGGTTGCACAGGTAAGTTTTAAAGCTTAATTATTAATTTTTAGTTAAACTCATGAGTCTGCTTTTCTGGTGTTTAGAACCTCCTCTCACTGTGCTTCTTTTCACTTAATTCTGCTCTTATTTTACCTCTCATCCGAAGTTGTTGAGCTTGTGTTCTGCTAAATTTTGGTACTGTAGCGTTCAGCCTGATGCTGCTCCTGCTGAAATGAGTGGAGCAAAGACTGGGATCAAAACTGGGTGTGTTACTGCACAGTTGTTCATCTAAGAGACCAGCAAATGCCATTATCTGTAACTTGACAAACTCCTGAGGACCTCAGTACAGTTAATTGAATATTATGCAAGCAAATAACAGGTATCTGTTCAAAGTATTATTTGGCAAACACAGATGGCTTGAAATATGTGCTAAAATGTATTTTCAGTTTTTGCAAAGTGTCAACAATACAGTTACACAACTACATTCTATCAGCAAAATCAGAATTTGCTTTATGTCATGTATTGCCAGCAAACAGAAATGAGAGTCAAATATACAGGCTCTGAGGGCATGATATTAATAATCCAAGTGCTGGTGTCTCAAGCCAAGGTGTTGAGAGTCTTAGGCTTTGCCCAAATATGAATGCAAACATATGTTTAATATAATTTTGAAAGTAGACTTAGGGTAAACACATTTCTGGCAATGTCTTTGAGACACACTTTTATTCTTAGTCTGCTTTTATTGTACAGGTTTAATAATATATTTTTTTAAGTGCCTTAAATATATGAAGCTGTTTTTTTACAGCTCTCGTAGAAAAATCTGAGAGCTGGAGTTGTATTTTGCATATTGGACTATGGATGAATAATTGTGCATTAGTAACAGCTGCCTTTGACTTACATATGAGCTGATCTAAATCCAAGAAATCCCTAATTGTACCCTGTAGAGCAACATTTCAGTGTTCTTTGTTTCTGTGCTAAATTATATGAAGATCTTCAGCGCTCTAGACCTGAAAACCCTCCCGCTGATCAGTTACACGTGGTGCAGCTCTCAGTCCCAGCCTAAGGAGCAGGCAGGGAAGATGAAGCAATGAGTTGAAGGCAAAAGACAGAGAAAGGTCAAGGAGGCAGGGGAGGAATCTGAGCTATGGCTTCTGGAGAAGTGCCTGGAAATAGCCACCATTTCGGCATCACGTGATTCGACGTAGTGGCAAATGTCCCAAGCAATATTTTTTTGTCAAAGGAGAGGCCAGGAAATCCCTGTCTCCTGGTCCCAGCCAAGCGCTGACCTGTGGATGGACACTGTCTGTCATGAGGGCTCTTCCCACCTCCTTACACGTTTTTACCTTTCTGGCTGCTTTTGTGTCTGCATGCCGATATTTCAGAGAGGGTGGCACTCACCAGGAAAAGCACCAGAACACCTTAATTACAACAGATATTATGAAGGGCTTAGTAGTTTGAAAGAGCCCAGTGGTCTGAAAAAAAAGGTGAAGTATCAGTTATGCTGATACAGCTGAGGGGGGACCATACTCAAATAATGAAAAATTTTGATTTAAATAAGAAAACAGGATGCAGAGCAGGAAATTTCTAGGTTGGTTTCATAATGAAAAAACTGTGTGGATACAGATGCCATAGTGACTACATTGTGCAGGTTCTCACCTTCTGGTTTTTAAAATGTCTGATTTGCTGCTGGAGAACACTGAATTCCCCATTTCTTGCTTGCACAGTATTGGAGCAGAGCTGGAGTTCCCAGGCTCAGCTGCTGCAGACCATGAGAGCATCCTTCAATACTCCTTCTGGAAGGACCTTGCCAACAGCACCTTGATCCCAGAATTCAGTTCTTGTCTTAGAGACAGATCAAAAGCATCCACAGTTCTTAGGAATTCCCATGGAAAAAAAAAATTACAAAAACATGTACAGCACTTTGAATGGGAGATCCTCTGTTTCATGAGAACAGCTAAATCATGTCCTTTGGGTTCCATTCCAGTTTTGTCTAAATATTTCAGCTCCCTTGTCATTACTGACTGTTTCCATTTTAACAAATAAACTTGTTTTTTTCCCCCCAATCATTTAACAGCATTCAGAATCCACCCACTGACTTACATTCCCATCCCACACAGATGTTCCCCCAGTTCTCCCCTCTCCCTGGTTCTCGGTAAGAATGTGGACAGAGTTTAGTAACAAAAATACTATTTTTAAAATACTGTGCAAAAATACACGCTGTAGATGCAGGTTTCCAACATGAAGTGCTGTGCATGGTTTCATTTCCATTCACAAGGCAAACTGTGATAATACTGGCTCAGAGCAGTTCATTTTAGATGTTCCTAGGCAGGCAGTGGTAGGCAGCCAGGAGAGAGAAGATTGCTGCGTTTTCCCTTAGCCCAGTTCAAGATCGCCCAGCTTTATGACAAACACCTTGTCTCTAGTTTTTCTGTCAATAAAGTATACGTGTACTTGTGCAGGAATGAAATCCTGGTTTGGCACTTGCGTTTGTATTTTGTGATTCATCACCACTCTGGATTACTGCCTGTAAATCTGCAATATTTCACTGTTGATGCAGAGCCTTAAACTTGCTCTGATATTTTCACAGAGAAACAAATTCTTCTCTGACTCTCTCCCATCCGTCCTTGCCGTTATGGCCGTGTGCACAGCCCCCCTGGTGCTTCCTGGTGGAGGGGACTTGCACAAGCTTAGGGTGCTCTTCACAGAGTCAAACTGAAAGAGGTGAACTTGGGCAGTAATTGCCCAACATGGCCAACGGATCGAAAATAAATATGTCACAAGTCAGCTGGATTTCTCCGCAGCAGGCTGAGGGAGCTGGAAGGCTGAGACCAGGCTCTGACTCTGCAAGGGCCATGCTGCTGCCACGTGGAGAAAGGCTGGTGGAAGGTGTTTGGTGTGGGGTGTGAGCTGGGAGAGTTTGGTGTTGAGCATCCTCCAGCGATGACGGTGTTAGTGGGTACGGGAGGAGGGAGTGCACACTGCACACCTGCATGGCTGGCAGGAACTCTCTTCTAGAGAGGTCAGACATCTGAGAGAGGGAAAGGAAGAGGTGAGCCTGCCATTTGCCCTCAGAAATATAACCATAATATTTTGTGACTCGTATAATGTGCTCTCCTTGCCATTATTAATGGCTTCTGGCCATTAATGATACATTGTGTGCACAAAAGAGTTCTGGTACCAGTGAAGGATATGTTTGCCCTCATGAATGTGAGAGCTGGCTGTGTCAGGCCAAATACCAGAAGATAACGATATTGAGGTACTGCCCACCAAAGGAGGGTATTACAGGAGAGTGTGCTGGCAGTAGGCATCTGTCCAGCAATAACGTGCTGTGCCCCAGTGTGCTGATGATGTAAGGATGGATAGCAGGCAAGAGCAGGACTGTCCCATGTGAAACTCCAAGAGTACACTATGCTGAATAAAATCTGAGAGTGATTCCAAAAGAGAAAACAATTTTACAACAAAGAAGATCAGAAGAGGGGAATTTTTCCATATATTTTTCTACACGTATGAGCGCCAAGTTGAAATTCACAGTCTTTTCCCTCTGAAAAGCCTTCGTTTTTCCTACCTGATTACATGGGCAGCAACCCAGGAGGAGGAAATGCCTTGTGACTTCCACCAGACGACTGGCCCTTGGGGAGCTGGACCCAGGCTCGAAATACCAGTGAAACGTCAGTGCGATAAAATGCACAGATATGCAGAGACTGCCAAAAAAATGTAAAAGTCAGAAAATGCTTAAGGGATTTGCATAATTCCTGACAAACAGTACTGATTTATAGGTGGAGTCTGAATTAAATTTACAGTTTGCTAAGGATCCTTACAGACCATTGAAGCCCAGTGAAACCTAACAGAAACAGAGTACCCAGAGGATTTCACGCTCAGCCATGGGCACATGAATTTTTTTCAGTTGATGTACACTCTCGTTCTGTTCAAATGCAAAGGAATGTTTCTAGAGTATAGGTGAGGAAACAGTGACTTATTCCTGTGCTCCTCTCTGGGCAGCCTCAATGATCCACTTCCAGGCTGGGCACGGATGTGTTGTGCAGATATTGGCTAGCAGTTTCTTTCCTTTGGTTGCCACATTTTGCAAGCATAGTGCAAAGGGTGACAGGTATATATGATGTGTATTTTTGCTGCACACACACTGAGAGCCCTAAAAATTTGTGCCACTGTGATTAATGGGAGAGACACTTTATTAATTGCCAAAGGCTCGAGAGAAAAAATATTTGTCCAAAGAAGAGAACTGAAGGAGCCAACAAAATAGGGTGACTGACAGGTTTTTTCCCCCAGAGTGCTTGGGATTGTTATGATGTCAGACCTGCATATTATTTATCATGCGTATTCTCATCTGTTGTAGGCAGACAACTCCCTTAGTATTAATGGGAGTTGTGCAATTGCAAAGCTGAGAACATGTGTGCAGCAGCACTGGGGCACAGTGGGACCGGCTGAGGATGCAGTGTCAGTCTCCGACTGGAATGTCTTTATTTTCCTTGGCTTGTCACGGGCTCACACTGGAGGCAGAAGGAGAAGGTTGATATAAATCAGTGACTCACTCCTTTACTCTTCAGTGAAAATCCCCATGAAGTCAGTGGGAATAGGCCATCATTGTGTGAAACCCTGACTTGAGCAGTGTCCTCGTGGGTGCTCTTTGGGTCATGATACCTTTACTCAGACCGAGTAATGCCTTTGTCCTCAGACAATTAAACGAAAATAGCTGGAGTATTTGAAGAGTGTAGTACTGTTTGTACTGCCATGCAGACAGGACAGGCTGGACTCGTGCTTTTATTAAAGATATTGAGTTGATTTTTCCCCTACAGAGCTCAACTTCTCCTTTCTGTTTCATTCTGTCAAGCCATAATTCAATACTTATGGCAACATAAATCCATATTAAGCTCCAGTATAAGCAGGCTTAAATTCCATTGATTTCAGTGCACCATTTACACAGGACCATGTTTGGTCTGAGATCTCTTTTGCCTTAGAAATAATTGCAATGCAATAAATGTAGGCTTATAACTCAGCTGTGCAATGAAAGGAGAGAATAGGGATTATAGCAAAACAACATCTGAGTGAAACGCAGGTGAAAAGAAGTAAAATCTGGGATGAAGCCAGTGATGGTATTTTATATGCCTCAATCAGCTTTACGTATCTGAAAACCTTTCCATGCATCATGGAAATAAGCCCTGCAATGTCCCTTTAAAGGTAGCTGTATTAGAGAATACATTTTGCATTCTCTATTTGATCTTTACCCAGGCAAAAAAGCATCGGCATCTATTAAAAATTTTTACCGGAGGAAAGCTGAAAAGCTTTTTTATTCAAAGCGAGTGGAATGGCATTTCAGTGGCTGATGCCTGAGAAAGCTGATCCCATTATAAATACCTGTATTTGGATATAGATTTATACTTGCAGCTTTCATCCCACAGAAGATCCTAAGCTTTTTAGTGTGTGTGTCAGACAGCTGATGGGGGAACAAATGTCCACTGCCAGGGCCCCGGTGTTGTGGTGCTGCTGTTCCACTGAGGGATGTCAGTGGGGTTCTCAGGTACAATGTGTCAGTGGGTCAGTGCGTGGTGGGATGGAGTCCACAGTCACTTTATGGAGAGTGGAAAATTTGGCTTGGGTTGTCTTAAACTTGAGCCCGAGCATGACTTCATTGCGGTGTAGCTGTTGCATGCAAGTTTCTGTTTGTGTTTGCTGGTGGTTTAAAAAAATTCTTGGCAGAAACCTCTCTGCTGGTGATGGGGTTTTTTTGTGGTGTTTTGTTGTGCTCTGCAGGGTATAAGGAAACTTGTGATTGTATGTTTTAAAGCATCAAATAATCAAACACAGTGGAGTCTTAACGTGAGCAGTGGTTTAACAGTTTGGGGTTTAAAATCATGTAAAGGTTAAAATATAGAGTGTTTGCCTCAGCTTTTTAACATCAGTGTATACTGTAGCTGACCTCTCTAAATTCCTTCCAGTCTTTCCCCAAGCCAAAATGAGTTGCTTTTTTTTCAGGCCACCCTTAAGATTTTTTGACAGACGCGAGTTTCCTGTTTAGGGTGATGTTATCTTCGTATGAGTTTCTGGACATGCTGAAAGCAAAACTGCTCTGAGATTATTCGCTCCTGACCCTTTTTTTAAGTTTTAAAAAGTAAGTGTCCATTTGCATGTTTTCAGGCCTGTTGGTGGGGTCAACATTCATTAATGGTAAACTCCAGCTGCCAGATTTAGATCCATATCTAGACGTCAGCATTCAGATTATGGGAATGCTCATGTCTGGGGTTTTGAGTTAAAGCAATGCCTCTCTTAGAAAGAGACTCAGAAAAGTAAGATTGGATGAAATTCCACTTCAACAGACTAAAAAAGCTCAAAAAAATTAAAAGCCAACCCACCAAAAAAAAACCCCAAACAAACAAAACAAAACAAACAACCCAAAACACAAAAAAAGCGGCTAGAATCTCAACAACAAAAACCCCAAGCAAGCACAAAACTCACCAAACAAACACCCCCCCTCCCAACCAGCAGTGTGTTTGAGGGTTTTCTGGCCTTGAGTATTTAATTTTAGGATAATAGACAGATGTTGTCTGCTTCTTGAAGTCATGTGTTGCCTTTGTGAAAAGGAAAAAGATGTGTACCAGGCATAGTGAAAGCACACAGCCTTTTGTCTAAAGAAGTGTGGACAGAAAAACCTAAGGAAGTGTTGTGAAGGAAATTGTTCAGATGATATCTCGATGCTTTCCCCGTTAGCTCCACAACCTTGCTCTCTTTAAAGGGCTAATTGTTTTTAGGTAAAATCATAGGGAAATTCAAGTCTGTGATTTTGGGGCTGAGAATCCCAAAGGTTGTTACATATTTGATGCCTGATACCTTTTCTTAATCATCTTCTTGAGAAGGGTCTGAGGTGGGTTTTTGTCTGTGGAATCATGTAGAGTTTGTGAGCTTGTTTTCCCTTTCCATCAGCTGTTTTACAGAGTGGGATGATTTGGCTTGCAGCAACATCAAAGACACCTGGGAGGGCTAAAAAAATGGGTATCAGTTTTATGTGGTTTGATGTGAACTCTAGGTAAGTTACATCCTGCATGGAAGTACAGCACAGCTCGAGAGCTCAGTTACAGAAAATACTGTAAAATCCATAGCTCAGGTGTGCAAGAAAATTCCTACCAGTTTTGTTTTAGTTACCCATAGTAATTTCTGGAAACTTTGCCTTTGAGTTTATACATTCTCCTAGTACTTATATGGGGCATTAATAATGTTTTGTGAAAAGGAAGAATGGAGTTCAGTCTGGTTGTTGCAGCCTATACATTTTGACATTGCCAGAGAATGCCCAAAAATGAAAACAAGGTGAAAATAGCAAATACTGAAATAGAATTTGCTGGCATGAATGGGTATGTTGAAGATTGGATGTCTTGCTGCCTGATGTCTCCAAGGATGCTGACTTTTTCCCACTGTGATAGGTTTCCTGAGTTCCTAATAAACTGCATGCCTGATGAGCCCCTCAGCTGTTAAATGCAGTGGCACAGCCTGTCCCCCACCTTCCACACAGCCTCTGGCCAAGCAGAACCTGCCTCATTCGTGCCTGGGGACAATCCATGGGGCAGCTGCCTGGTGGTGCCTGGCTGGTGCTGGTCAGCATCCGTGCAGACACCTGGGGGCTGTGGGAGAGCTGCATTCCAGGCGTCCCTGGGCAGCAGAGTTCCCTCAGGGACTTTGTAGCAAACAGTGCCATGTGGAGCCACCAGTGCGGTGCCTCTCTGCCCATCTCTGCAGGGTGGGCACACTGGGAAAGCTGTCTTCTGAGGTACTGTTCTCCTGCTTGAATCCAGGCTTGGGGGTGAACTGCAGCAGCACTGCTTTATGTGCCTGTCAGAAAAACAGGTGGTGAGGTAGTGGGGGCAGCACGTTTGAAACATGCTACATGTTTCTTTGCTTTGCTTTGCTTTGTTGTGATTTTCTCTTCAGCTTCCTTTTTAAATGTCATATTGTAAAGAAATGCATGCTTTCTTTCACGTTCACATTGTTTATCTTGAGAAATGCTAGTGTCCGTTACCTGGATATGAGAAAGCGTGTTCCATGAGCTCCTCAAACATCTCTGTTTTTACAGATATCAATGAGTGTGAAATCGGAGCCCACAACTGCGACAGACACGCCATATGCACAAACACAGCAGGAAGCTTCAAATGCAGCTGCAGCCCTGGCTGGATTGGAAATGGTATCAAGTGCACAGGTGAGGGTCTTAAGCATTTGTGTTTATTTGTAAAGTCAGACCACAACGGGGTTCTAGTAATTCTGAAAAAAACAATACCACACCTATAAACTGAGCAGACAAATGGTTATCAAACTTGTTAGGTCGATTTGACATGATCTGTTGGAGGACAAATTCTCCACCATGGTAACTGTGAAATCAGCATTATCTCATATTTGGCTTGTGAAACAATGAGAACAGACTGGACCATGGAGCGAGATGCTTTGTGCTTGAGGGCAGCTGATGGGAGGCAGTGAGGGGCCTCCTGGTGCTCCCTGTGAAAACAAGGTACAGGTCTTAGTACTGAGTGCCCTGGAGCTTCCTCAGTCACAGTTACTGTGTCAAACTTCTTTGGTGAGCTGGAAATAAGCTGTTCCCCACTCTTCAGTCAGATGGCCACACATACGTGTGGGTTTTATTATGGAAGATTATTTAAAGTAGAGCTTCTGTGTGCCATACACTATTTAAAGTTGTATTCATGTGTGTTTTTTAACTAATTTTTTGTTTATTTGTTTGTTTGGTTGGTTTTTTCCCCCCTTTTTTCTTGGTTTAAAGATCTGGATGAGTGCTCCAATGGAACCCACATGTGCAGCCCACATGCTGACTGCAAGAACACGATGGGCTCTTACCGCTGCCTGTGCAAAGAAGGTTACACAGGGGATGGCTTCACTTGCACAGGTGAGCTGAGGAAAGCAAAGGATGAGCTCCAGCGGTGCTGTGCAACCTGAGTTAGTCTGTGATCCAATACACAAAAAGAGCTTTTCAACATTTGAAATTTTCGTTAGTATGTCATCACTGATTGTCTTCTCCTGCACCTGGGTTGCCATAGCTTAAAAGAAACACTATGTATTATACATAGTCTAAATCAATCACTTTTTTGCACTTGATAAAATGCAATTTTTCATTGAGCTTTTCTTGTTAGTTGAAGTGAGTGGCAAAATTATTAAAACAATGCTTGATTATGTAATTTGACTACTTAGTAAACTAGTCCATTGGCTACTCACCTTACTACTTAAATAATAGGGCAGGTGCATCAAAATTACTTCATAAAATTGCCTAAAAATGTTGGTCCTTTCCACAAGTGAGTGTGTGATGTCCATCATCTTTACTCCATCATCCTGAGAGCTGGTGTCAGGGTGCAGGTGTCTGCATGCTGGCATGCAGAACGAAGGAAGTGGCCGCTTCTGAAACCTCATTTTATAAACTGTAAATGAGATTATAAAACTTTTGCTAGGGAGATGTTTCCCACCCACACTTCAGTCTTCTGCTTTGAAGAACAGCTTAGCTCATGTGTGCTCAGCCATCAGGAGCCCTGCTCTTGCACGGGGGCTCACAGCGAGCTGGGGGTGCTCGGTGGAGGCTGACGCTGCCTGGAGCAGAGCTGTGTGGCAGAGCTGCTGGGCCAGGTTTTCAGCTGGTGCAAATCAACAGCACTCTCTCAACTACAGCAGGTATTTAGAGGAACTGAGAATCTGGATTATCAGGCTTAAGGCTGAGTTAGAATTGTTCCAAATTCTAAGCAGACCCTGTAATTCTGTTTAATTCTCTCAATATAATTGCATCTTGAATCTGATTCAGCTTCCTCAGTGGCCTTCCTAACCCAGTGCTCTTTGTTAATTTCCTGTATGATGATTTCCAGGAGTCTGTATGCTACACCTTTCAGATGGAGTGCTAACAGAGTTTCTGCATTCAGTAGAACTTTTTTTATTTGGATACTTTATTGTTTGTGAATTCAAGAGGTGTCTGGAACTCAAACTAGAGCGCTCAAATGTTCTGTAAGCCCTCTGCCAAAGTGTGCAGTGTGCCGCATTCCCCCTGGTAGGTGATTTTTGATTGACCAGCCATGGACTTTTCAAAACTCACGCTGCCAGCCAGACTCTGTTGCAATAAGGAGGTGTTTCTGTGATGTGTAACATTTCAGCTAGAGAGTAAGGGCCATGGTCTATCTGAAGGTGAGTGGAGTCCAGTAGCAAGGCTGTTTTTCTCATCAGCTGTGAACCTGCAGTTTAGTTTTGGTGAAGTTCTTTTCATGCCTCTTTTTGTCAGTGTTTTGATGTTTGGCATGGAGAGCTGCCTATTACCATATGTTTCCTCACTGCATAGTAAACTTATTTTTTTTTCCAATTATTGCCTCTAGGCTTTTCTGTAATAGAAACAATAACTGTAATAAATTTCATGTGCTCATTCTGAGTCTAAATTTGACCCTGTGTGCTGCCTCCAATTGTTATTGACTGTAGCTACTCTAGGAGTCTGTGCCCCTCTGATTTTCCTTTTGATTAGAAACTGTATTTTCAACATGTCAGGAATATACAGAGCTGTTACATGTAGTAACCTCTGCACATAACTAGATTACAGTTTCTTCTGCACATGTTCAGATAGAATAATTAAAATGCTTGGAACACTGCATGCTTCTGCTCAAATGTTGGTGATAAAAACATCTTTACTGCTAATTTGCAATATCATTTCCTTTTACAGACCTTGATGAATGCTCAGAAAACTTGAATCTCTGTGAAAATGGGCAGTGCCTCAATGCCCCTGGAGGGTATCGCTGTGAATGTGATATGGGATTTTTGCCAAGTGTAGATGGGAAAGCATGTGAAGGTAATTCTTTGTAAGCTTTAAACAACACTCAACACATTCTGCCTTAATAGTATTTTATGTTTCAGTTTTTTACAGTTGTTTGCTGTTATGGTTGTATTGAGAACTGCATGAAAATTTTCATTAGCATTTGATTTTTATGCAGTTTATACATTTACTATGGACCTCTAGGTGTTCATCTACCTGCTGTACATAGAGAGAACAGCTTTTCAAAGCCTATCTTATGATAATATTATATTGGAGTCTGATTGGTGATCCAAATAGCACTGATAGCTGCCATTTCTTCTTGATCATTTTTGTCCAGTTCTTCATTTTATTCAAAACAATTGGACAGAAAAAGTTGTTACTTTGCATAGGTGTGTATGAAGCTAAAAAACAGTGTTTGGTAGCCAATAGAATGCACATGCTTTGAGGGCCTCTGTGAGGTGCAGAATCAGAGGGTGAAGCTTTGCAGAATGTTTATATGACCACAAAAAAAAAGTCCTTTATGACTGTTTGTTCAGTTTCGAAAGTGAGCTGTCAGTTAACAGTTTACAACTCGTTCATAAGAGCTTTGCATCTGCAAAGATTCAAAACAGTCAAATAATAAACATTACCAACATGATTAAGGTCATAGATTCGATTTGAACATTTGAAATCCTTATTTGATATGACACTAATCAGTTAAGTCAGTCAAGAAGATGCAGCCTTATCATCTGACATAGTAATAACCCATACCAACGGGTGTTTGATGGACTTCATAAGTACATCACTATAAATAGGACTTTTCCCCTTGAAACATGTTCTGTGTATTTTTTGGTAACCTAGCGAGTGAAGTAATTTGAGAGTGAATTTTTCTTTAAACTGAACCAATATTAGGTTTCATAATGTTTCATGAAACAATTTACTTTCAAACCTTTTTGCTAAGTTTAAATAGCTTTTAGAGAGGGTAGCTCCTGTTGCTAAAACAGACTTGCTGTCATGTCTCAGATGTGTACACCAAGTGCAGTATTTTAAGGTCCTTTGGAAACACCCACTTTTTTATTGTATCAAATTAGTTGTTCTTTGTGCAGTACATGTGGCATCCAGTAAATGCTGAATCAGACTCAGTGATTTGGAGGAAAGGCACAAAAGTGCCTGCTTGCCAAACTTTAGATCTGTCAAATGCAGAAACCCAAAGATGAACATGAAGTTCACTTTTGGGCACAGGCTTTTCCCTTGCTGGTGTCCAGCTTTCTGCAGATGACTGCTGATATATAATAAGCTTAATTTTATTAAGGCATATCTTCTGCTATGTTTAATATTGCTACTTGTCAGAGTAGCCCACTAATAAGCTAGGATGGTTTCTGGCATAGCTTCCAGAGATATTAGAAGGAGCCTTTTCCCCAAAAAATTGTTATGGGTTAGGTTCCTTAGGCTCCAAGGTAAATCTTCCATGTTACTTTTTCTTGTCTTACACGGTGTGCAGAACCTGTTGTCTTCCAGATCCATGCTGCTGAAAATTTTTGCAGTTCTCTGTCTATGTCTCAAGAAGATAAGGAAACCTCATATTTCCCCCCTCCTGTTCCTTAATCAGATATTGATGAGTGCTCACTTCCTAACATCTGTGTCTATGGTACTTGTCACAACCTCCCTGGACTCTTCCGCTGCGAGTGTGAAGTGGGCTACGAGTTGGACAGAAGTGGTGGGAACTGCACAGGTAAGACTTGGGACAACTCGCTTTTTAATCTTCTGCTAGTGCCACAGTCAGCTCCTTTTCTTTTAAGAAGCTGTACAAATCAAACTGGATATGGGAAAATACAGACTTCCCTACTGTATAACACAGGATTCTCCATACCTTTTTTATGCTCCTCTTTACTGCTCTTTGTCAACCTCTGATATCCCATTAAGAAGGGGAAAAACAGATCAGAGAGAACCCCTCTGGCAGAGATGTGTTGTGCCTTGCACAGTACTTCACAATACTGGATGCTGAGCTATGGCCTTGGCTTGTATTTTTCCCTTAAGTTGTTTTTTAGTACTTTATGTGAGTCTCGTTCATAAATTGATTTTTTTCAGGAAAAATGCTTTTTTTCTTTTTCCTATGAAATATTGAGTTCATCTCAGGCTACTGCTCTTCTAAAATTCTTTATTTTTTAGGGCTTTCTGGAGATCAGTATCTCGTAACTTATGAATTTGTGATAGTCAGCATATGGTGCCTGATATATAAAATGTTTTTTCCTTGCAGATATTAATGAATGTGTAGACCCTACAACCTGTATTAGTGGCACCTGTATCAACACTGCTGGTAGCTACACCTGTGAGTGCCCTCCTGATTTCGAGCTGAATCCCACCCGAGTGGGATGTGTTGGTAAGGGACCTCTCCTTGTGCCATTTACAAACTGTGAAGTTCCACAGAGGGACTGCAAGCCCAGCCTGCTTAGGAATAAACTCCCAGCTCATGGGAAAGGGTTTGATCAGGCTCTTCAATTCCCATCCCACTGCCCCTGGCTTGGAAGCTGTGTTAGGGCAGCAGGAGCATGTCCAGAGCTGATGCAGCATGCCAGCAGTGCCCCGCTGCCAGAACCACCCCCCTGGGGCTTGTTGGAGCTGTCCACAATTTACAGCAGGCAGGAGGCAATTTTAAAATTCAACAAACTTAAGCCCACATCCAGCTGGCCCCAAGATGGCAGGCAAATGAAGTTGTGGCATGAAGCCACCCATGCTCTTGGAGCACTGAGTGCACTTGGCTAGGTGCAGCTTCATGACCAATGGAAATGCTCTTGTGTTAGGCTCCAACTGCTTAGTAATCCTAATATTTTTTTGGTTTTGTTTGTTTAAGGGGGTGTAGGGATGCTTCTCAAATATAAATATGTTTGAAATTCCTAACATTTAGTAGATGCTTTCCTGCTTGTAAATCTTGAGTAGAGGAGAAAGCAGTGGATATCTGGAACTGGAAGGATGTACAAATGTGGGGGAAAATGTGAGTGAAAATGAGAAAAGCCTGGCTGAACTGCCCTTGGTCATGATGAATAAATTTCCTACTTTGTGAAAAGTCAAAAAAACCCAAGGAGTGGGGCACCAACATCCTACCTAAGTGGGAAATGCTGGGCCCCCCTGGGCAACACAACTTAATTGCTTTGGTGTCCTGCAAGAACTGGGAGCAATCTGTGGGTATCCCTCGCCCTGAGAGGATGTGCTGCGTTTTGCTCTCTCCTGAGATGTGTTTGTCATTATGTGCATTGTGAATAGATACACGCTCTGGCAACTGCTACCTGGACATCAAAACTCGGGGAGATAACGGCGGCACCTTCTGCAGCAACGAGATCGGAGTGGGAGTTTCCAAGGCCTCCTGTTGCTGCTCCCTGGGCAAAGCCTGGGGAGTTCCCTGTGAGCACTGCCCGCTCGTGAACACGAGTAAGTCTGATTTTCCTGGCTTAAACACGGCCATGTGGGTGTTGGGTTTTTGCCTAATTTAGCCAGGTAGCTCAAATACTGGTGTGCATTTATTGTGGACATGCAGGAGACAGGCTTCCACTGGTCTTAACCAAAAACTTTACTGGTCTTTCAGAAAGATTATTTAGTCAAATATTATTATCACTTCTGAGCAAGTTTGCTATTACACCAAAAACTACATTATGAAATGGAATAACAGATGATGTAACAGAGTAAAACCTAATGTCTCTAACTGGTTAGTGCGTAACTTTACATTTAAATTATCTGTAATAATCTGATCCGTTTTCAAAAACAATTGTGCTGAAAATGTTTCTACTATCATATGCTCATAAATCAATTTTGTTTTCAGCTGAATATAAGGTTCTTTGCCCTGGAGGGGAAGGATTCCGACCAAACCCTATTACAGTTATATTAGAAGGTAATGTTTGCAATTTCCTATATTTACATGTCTGAAATTGTGACACTCTGTAATGAGGGTTTGTTTTTTTTTTTTCATGGAAAACATTAATGAAATGTTTATGGGTTTGTTTGGACAGATATTGATGAATGTCAAGAACTGCCTGGACTTTGCCAAGGAGGAAAATGCATTAATACATTTGGTAGCTTCCAGTGCCAGTGTCCATCAGGCTACTACTTGAATGAAGAGACTCGAGTGTGTGATGGTATGGAGCTTTCACTTAACCAGTCTTCTGCTTTATTCTTTGAAAATAGTGGCAGATCAATATGCAGAGAATGAATCTTCCTTGAGAAGGAGCATAACCAGACTAAGCAGTGTAAAGCTCTAGGGTGGGAAAACTGAACAGGGTGAATGAAGTCTTGCATTGAGAGTGTGAAAATTCCTTCTTGACCATGTTGAAATATTTGCAAGTTTTTGTTTAAAATTATCATCTTCTGATCAAAACCAGAAAACTCAGCAGTTTTTTCTATAAGTAAAACATAAGTTGCTAACTGGCTATTAAAAATAGCTGTTTGTTAATGGGCAATGAATAAGCAGTCAGATAAAAGAACAAACTTTCCCCATGAATCTGGTGGGCTGGTGTATCCATGTATTTTTCCACTGCTTTTTTCACTCCTGCTGCTCCAATGGCCAACTGAAAATACTGGTTGTACTGCAAAACATTTTCCTTTCCACAGCACAGTCAGTAGTACATGTCACATTACATGCCACTCTCAGGGTGTACTGGCTATAAAACCTTAAGCAACCCATCAAGTTCTAAAATTTCCCTTTTTCCAGGCTGTCTTCAGTCTTCCAGATTGTTAATAATGTTAATGTAGTGCCTATGATGTGCAAAACACTGCAGAAATACAAAACATTCAGGCCCTAAATTAAGGCTGAGCCAAAGTGCTTCATCCATATTGCACTTACGTAGCTCAACAGATGCTGAGTGGTGTGTCAAAGATACTCTAAAATTGTAAAGCTGGGGAAATATTTTTGAACATTTGGGAATGGAGATGTTTTGGGGATGGTGTGTTTGGTTTTGGTTAGATTTTTTAAAACAAAACTTACTCTCTTGATGAAGTAAATATGACATCTCGTGTTGGGAAAGTTGCTCGCTTTCCCCAGTCAGGCAATGCTCAGTGGGAACCCCTCAGGGAACTGCTTTGGTTCTTCTCCAGATCCAAGAATCCAGAGTGGAGGAGATCCTCAAATACTATTTTTGTGCAACAGGTGCAAAAGCCAAATTGCTGTTTCTGAGCCACCCAGATGTATCAGAGTTCCCATCTTTGCATCACAGCCGGGCTTTCCACGGCCGCCTGTGCTGCCGCTTCCTTCTCTGTGTGGCTTCTCGCCACCATGACCTTCCTCAGAGCCCCTTCAGCTCTTCACCAGTACCTTCCTACTTCAGGTGTTACTGAGACATCTTTGTGGCCACTCACTCACTGCCTGTTTGTTCTCTTCTAGATGTGAATGAGTGTGAGACACCCGGCATTTGCGGGCCTGGCACGTGTTACAACACTGTTGGGAACTACACCTGCATCTGTCCTCCTGACTACATGCAAGTCAATGGAGGAAACAACTGCATGGGTATGTGCTGGGGTTTCTCTAGAGCTTTATCTCCGTGCATTGGGACAGGCAGATCGTCTTCTCTAAGAGCTGCCTGCTGCATTGGCCTGAGGTTCTCTTCATTTTCACAGATATGAGAAGAAGTCTGTGCTACAGAAATTACTATGCTGACAATCAAACCTGTGATGGTGAGCTGCTCTTCAATATGACCAAGAAGATGTGCTGCTGTTCCTACAACATCGGACGAGCGTGGAATAAGCCTTGTGAGCAGTGTCCTATCCCAAGCACAGGTACATTTTTGCATTGAAAAGCTATCTGAAAGCCTTGGTAACATCATAATTACTGAGTTTAACACCATTAGAGATGTCTTTTTCTGCTCTTGTGTGTCTAAAATGAAGGGATTAGTTGTTTCTTTGTCCTGGAGATGATCAGCCCTAGTCACAGTGAAGGCATATGTTGAATGGTTTGTGTCCATGCTGCTGGGTTGTGCCTCCCTTGTGCCAGTTTCACTGTCTCAGACACTTCATGGTCTGTACTGATTAATCCATCTCTTTGCAAGTGCTTGTTGATCCAATGTTGAGGCACTGACCGAGATTTTATTGGTATTGCTCCAGCAAATACGGGGTCTGCTCTGCTCTGCCTCGATTGCTGTTTGCCATGAAGGGCCCCTGTGGCAGCTGTGGGCTTGCAGAGATACCTTGGTGTGCTCTGAGAGCCATCTGTGTTGAGCAGCTAAATGTAAGGTGTAGGAGTTTCCCTGCTAATTGTATGGGCATACATGACTCTTCCACACTGGGTAGGACTGCAGGACATCCCACTCTGGTTTGAGGTGGTTTGCTTCAAGAGCAACTTCCTAGACACTTGATTAACTTCCAACTTGTAGCTGAGGTTTTTGGAGACAGATCTGAAGTTGTATGCAAACACTGTAATGCACAGGGATAGGCATAAGCCGAGTGAAATAAGCATGGGATGAGAACCCAAGTGAGCTCACGTGGTGAGTTTGGGAAAGGAGCTGCCTACCTCTGTGTGCCCTGCAGGTGCTGAAAGAGTAGAAGAAGAATTTTCTTAGCCAGAGGATATGATGAATTTTTGACTGTTGATTAATTCCAAATGCTTTAATCACTGCTTTATCTTCCTGTTGCAGATGAATTCTCCACACTCTGTGGAAGTCAAAGGCCTGGCTTCTTCATTGACATTTATACAGGATTACCAGTTGGTGAGCTGTAATTTATGTTTTGAACTAAATTTCCATGCTACCTCTGCCCAGGGAAGAGGGGAGGTTTGTTTTCCCAGTTTTATTTTTCATGGGAGGAATAACAATTAAACAGTGTAATGGAGTTCAACCCTCTGTTTAAGTCCAGCTTAAGTGCAAACTTTCTGCCTGGCTACTCCTAGCTGGCAGGAGTGATGGTTGCTGTTTGTAATCAAGGCAACACACAGCTCCAAAGAAACTGTAATCAGGCCTGCATGAGCAGGGCACAGATACCGGGAATGAGAGGTCTGGGAGTAAGGCCAACCAGCCTGAGAGGAACTGGGAGTCTTTCCTTCAAACTAAAGCAAGATTTAGTCTGACATTTCACATCAGTCCCCCTGGGTATTGGTTTGACACAAAAATCCTTTTTTGTGCTCAGTTGGAATATTTCTCACATATGTTATTGTGTGTTACATTTGAATCGTGAGTAACAAATTGCAAAACAAAAAGAGGGAGAGAATGAGGAATTCTAGGACAAGGAATTGAGTAAATCCCTAATGGGACTCCCTTTTGTTTTTATTCACACTAAAATGCAAATGAAAAGCAGATAATGTACCCTGTAACAAACAGAGATGGCATATAGGCAGTAATCAGATGCCTTAGCATGAAGCTGTTGCTGTGATGCAGTGTTTAGCTAGTTAGATGGAAATATTTCCAGTAAAGTGGGGAATGTAATTTTTAAAGAGGTTACAGAAACGTACAATATTTATTATTTACGAGGTCATTTCTTGGAAGCAAAGCTTCCCCTTCTGGCTATTAGCATTAGTCCAAATTGTTGCCGAGCTAATTGGGCCCTTCATCAGCATCAGCAGGGAGCCCTTGGACGCTGCTGCCGTGCACAGGTAGCAGCTGCAGTGCGGTGTTTGACGTGCGCAGGGGCGTTGCAGCTGCTCTGGCTGCGCTGCCGCAGCACGGAGCGCTGCAGTTCAGGAGCCAGTGGCAGCAGAAGGGCGCTCCCCGAGCCCACCGGGACATCCCAGTGCGTGCAGGCCTGTGCTGAGACCGAGGCACACGCAGCTTCTCACAACTGTGCGAGTCACAGCTCTCCCTGCTGCTTTGGGCTGGAGGCTGTGGCACTCAGGCTGCTGCTTTGCACAGGGGTTACTCGTGTCCCATACCCCTGGCAGGCACGGGAACAAGGGAGAGCCCTCTCTGCAGGGGCAGTGCTCTGTGTCCCCTCCGATATTTGCTTACAGTCCACTGATGTTGCTCTCGGTTTGGATTAAAGTTCTAGATAGTTGCTCCAGGTGTTTGTTTCAGAAACAGAAATAATTCTATTTTTACTGATCCTGTATATCAGAGGGCTCAAAATTACAGAATCTAATGTAGAAAATGAAGGGTTGGATCCAGCAGCAAAATAAAAAAAGTCCAAACAAAACCACAACAACATTATCTGATGGAAACTCCTCTTAGCTGATAATTTCCCACCTTTTTCTAGGTCTGTGTCCCTCAGGGCATGTGGCAGTGTTTACTAAAGGCAGAGGCTTTGGAGGAGTCTCTGAACTCTCTCGTGTCAGAATATTAAGATGTGTGAGGACCCAATAGGCAAGACATATAATTGTGATAGCAGCTGGGGTTTTTTCTGCCAAAATCAGTTACTTAACTGGGGTGTATATAAAGCATTAGCAAGCCCTGGCTGCCTGGCTTAATCAATCTAATTAACAGCATGTTGGCAGCACTTCAGATGTTACCTGTCATTGTTACATAAAAGCCTGAAAGTCTTTTCAGATTAACAAGGGTAAAACAGTGCAAAACTAATTCTGATAAGCGTTTGCATTCTGCCATGCTCTCCTGTATTAAACCAAAGACAGTTCCATTCTCTCTCTGGCTCTTTCCAGTGACTCCTGTAGCACTTGGGAAGGTGATGAGGTTCATCAGGGCTGTGGGTGGGAGACACGAGGAAGGACGTGATACCCTGTGCGTTTGTCTGTAGCAGGATATACCTTCGGTACAGTGAAGAGTCAGAACCTGAGGAAGCAGGAAATACCTACATTTCCACAGTTTGGAATGACTCACTCACTGTTCAGTTGGGAACATTCTGATGCTTGTGTTGTATGTTTGATAATTATCTTAAAGGGTAAATGCATAAGGACATCCTCTGTAGCAGAAGATTCCATGAAGTGCTCAATACAAATATTAAAAAAAAAATTATTCTTGCAGATATTGATGAATGCAGAGAGATTCCTGGAGTGTGTGAAAATGGGATCTGTATAAACATGGTTGGCAGCTTCCGATGCGAGTGTCCTGTGGGTTTCTTCTACAACGACAAGCTCCTGATCTGCGAAGGTAGGGTGCTCCTCTCATTCAGAGAAATTCACCAGCTGGCAGCTCAGACACTGCCAAATCAGAGCCCTGCTAGGCATCCTTAATGAGGGGAGAATACTGGGATCAGTGTAATAAATCTGTGTTAATCCAGGCATTTTGAGTTCTTTTGCACAGAAAATGCCACATTTTCTGTCAGACATCTGAGGCCTTGAAGGCGCATGAGTCAGCAGTCATGGGAAGAAAGACTTTTTTTCACATTTGACAATAAAGCCAAGAAAAAAATAGTAGTCTTGAGTCAGATCATGAGCACAATTTTTTTAATTCCAAGATTTTTTTTTTCTAATGGAACAAATATTTTTTGAAAAAATATAAACAGATGAGGTTTTTTATCCAGTTTAAACATTCCCTAACATTGTATTAGTCAGTTTAATGGAGAAACTGAAGGTAGCATATGAATTGCTGTCATTCTCTGGTGTGAGTTATGACTGATGACAACGTGGATGCTGCAGGCAAGGCACTGAGAGCTTTGAGTAAAAGCATCTTCTGTGTGCTGCTTCTGAGTGAAACCCAGTTTCGTTTCTAGGGAGATAAAGTTCTCTTTTTACAGCAGCTGAAGTAAGGAAAATTGATCAAAATTCTTTTGGCCTAAAGCTTTGTGACGGTGTTTACATTGAAAGCTACTAATACCCGTATGCTAAAAAATCGTGGGTTTTGACATCTTTCCACTGCCAGCTTACTATATAAATCAAATTCCTCTCTTGTCTTGACAGATATTGATGAGTGCCAGAACGGACCGGTTTGCCAGCAAAACGCAGAGTGTGTGAACACGGCTGGGAGCTACCGCTGTGACTGCAAACCTGGCTACAGGTTCACATCCACGGGGCGCTGCACTGGTGAGTGCCTGGGAGGGCTGCAGGCACGAGGGGGTTTTAAAGGGCTTGGCAAAACATCTCTCCAGAAAGCTGGTATTTCAGGAGATGGTCTGAACTTCAAGGATGCTTTTATTAAGTCTTTTAGGGCATGCCATAAATTAGAGGCAATTCCAGGCCCATCCCGTGGATGTGTAAGTGGGAGTTAAAAACCTAAGTGGGTGTTTGTCTTTCACTTTATCCCACCAAATGTAAGCATTTTTTCTGTAGCCCTTGTCACATCTAGGAAGGGAAGACCATTTGATTCACTACCTTTCTGTATTTTCTGATTTTCATTATGATTAACTATACATGTTTTAGCAATTTATTTTCCACTTGTATTTTTACAAACAATTCACTGCTTGCTGCTGGAGTTTCTGCTGATAAGATAGACTTATCTGCTTGCCTGTATACAGCAACTAACTTGAAAAGCTTATTGTTGAATTTCCTAACTTTGATACAGATTTAAACGGGCCCTGTAACATTATTTTTAAATACTCGCTGAGTGGGACTGCAGTTTTCTAATCTATTTGCCTTTTCTTATAATATCTTAGTCCGGAGAGGCATTCATGTTATCTTGCTTACTTGAAGAATTGCTGAGATTTTAAAGACTGCAGTGGGTGAAGCTGCTGTAAATATTATATACTATATACATTTCTGAACAAAATAAGAATTACAGCGGAAGCTGGTAACATTTTCCTTGGGTTTTTGCTTCTGAGTATTTGAGTTTTAGGAAGTGCACTTTTCCCTGCAGTGCAGTTTTTCATTGTTTCATGTGACCCTTGAGGGAAAAGGGTGTAGGGGAAATCAGAACACTACTATGAGAACTAAAACTTTGCTTTGTTAAGCTATGCAGTGGCACATGTAAATATTCAATATGTTCCTAATGTAATTGTTGTTGTTAAGGGTTCATTACAGTAGTACAGGAAGAGCAAGGGAAGGTTCTGATATGGGTTACAATTCCAAAGATGAATTGGCACAAACAGTAATACTTCCCAGTATTTTGCTCTTATTTTATATTTGGTGAAAATAAAGTTACACAATTAGAGTAAAAATAAAAGGGGGTGATAAAGTACGTGATCCAGCAAAGGGAGGAAATTCCCAACCACTCTGCTGGGAGCAGAGAGTGGTCAGCACCTTGCAGCATTGGATCTGCCGTGCTTCTGCAGGGAAAATGATCACACCCTGGGAGTTTCTGTGCTATTGAATCAAACCTGGTATATCCCAGCCACTGGTACTAGGAGTACTGCATTTATCTTACCGTTAAGATAGCATTCTTCTGGTGCTCTCTATTGTGGTAAAATAAATAATTTTTCCTATAAATTAGTTTTTGGCATCACTGTTCATTTGCCCACAGAGCCCCAGAGAATCAGAGTTTTCATTTTGTCTCTGCTCTCCCGAGCTGTGAAGATTGGGAGTTCTAAGGACAGCATTGGCTTTCCTCTGCCTCCTTCAGCCTGTGATTAGCAGTGGTGTCATCAGTAACATTGGGAGGGCTTGGTCCTCGGTGCACACCCATCCAGAGTTACTCAGGCCCCGTGTGCTGTACAGAGATCCTGGGGATGGGGCTCTCAGGATTGTCCCTGTGCCAAGTACAGTGCAGGAGAGAGGCAGAAAAATGAGATTTAGTACATGAAGTTCTTTGCAATTAGGAACAACTTGACTCTTACTTTTGCAACGACCTGGGGATGGTTTGCTGAGAAACTTCATCTGCTTGGCTTAGATTGCATATAAAAGAAAATTAATGAACACTAGAGCCTAATCAATTTTAATACAAGCTCATGGCTGCACCTCAGTTCTCATATTTTGGAGCTGCAGCGTAGGAAGGAAGTAAGTATATTGAATCAAACCAGCTCTTGGTGCTGATGAGGTCAACAGAAACACCTCATTTGATTCATGTTTCTGATTTGTCATGGAAAAAACTATGCCAGAGAGCAAACATTTTGTTTGTTAACATTTTATTTCATTTACTATTGATAGAACCCTTGGTTCTGCCTGAAAGCATTTGTAATGAGAGTAGCAGGAAGCTACAGGCTGTTAACGAGTGGAAGAGATGCCCTGCTATTGTAAGGCAGCAGTCACATGCTGGCAGGAGAGCTTGCCCCCTTCTCTGCAGAATTATACAAAATATTCCCTGACTCCATATAGTAGTAACCCTTCTTGCTGTTTGAGGTCTGTCCCATTTATAGGATCACCACATTTCATGGATGCTGCAACACATGTGTGTGTACCTGTTTTCTCTCTGCATGATGAGTTGATAAATCCACAGTGCCTTTTATCTCCCTGTAAGCCTAGTGAGAAAAGTGTGGTGTTCATCTCCCTTTCTGTTCTGTGGATTTCCATGAGTTGATCACACAATTTGTGCATTGCATGTACAAATCAAATGTACAATCAAATGTGGCTAAATGCAAGTAGCTGCTTTCATGAGAAGAATGCAAACTGTGATTCATACGCCTCTTTCATATCTCCTGCAGTCAATATAGAGCCCTCAGACTCAGACCCTTTCCAGTCTCTTGTCATTAATTCTGCTTTTCCAAAGCCATGGTGGTATACTTCCCCTGCAGCAAGCATTTGAGTTTGCTAAATATCATTTTTATGCTAAATTTTGTTCAGGTCCACAAATACTGGAAGTTGTAATTTACATGCAAACAAGCCCCTTTTCTGGGATTTACTTAGTAATGGTTTTGTCATTAATAAATTGAAAATACTATTTTAAGTTAGGCCGTGCACTGGATACTGTCTTGGTTGCTGCTAATGCATCTTTCCAGCCTTGTGGTGTAGAAGCCTTAACTTTCACTGCACCTCTTCACTTTCAGATCGGAATGAATGTCAAGAAATTCCCAATATCTGCAGCCACGGGCAGTGCATCGACACCGTTGGGAGTTTCTACTGCATTTGTCACAACGGATTCAAAACCAACGATGACAGGACAATGTGTATAGGCAAGTATACACATCCACAGGCAATGGGAGTTTAGGCTTCCAGTAAGGTACTCAGTCTGTCCTCTCTGTAATAAGGAGTTGCATTACAGTAACTGAGATCGTGAGCCATTTACCACCAGACAAAGGTGCAAAACTGGCCATTAGAGATGATAAAAAGCTGATACCGAATGAAAACCATCTCATTAAAGTAGAGTGAACCTTTAAAATCACATAGCCTGTCTAATGAACTGCTAATGCTTTCATTCTTGAGAAAATATTTCATTCTTCTTAGAATTTTCTGGAGCATCTTGTCTCATTTATTCCTTTAGGCAAGGAATTTAATAGATTACTATTGCCATGCTGCAGCTGTATACAGCCTACTTGTTAACAGAGTGAATGAAGGGTAGATTTCTTGCCAGAAGAGAACCTTCTTCAGGAACAGTCATCTTCATTAACAAGGGAGTTTTGTATTTGACCCATTCACAGCTGTTGGTTGTGTGTTGTCTGAACTAACTGAGGTTTCAGAATACTTAACAATTAAAGATAGCTTAGACTTACTTTGGGAAGGGTGGTATAGGAGCCACAGAAAGTAAATGATTATTTTTGTAGATATTAATATGAGTGTGTAAACCCATGTAAAATCCTCTTTTTGGGAAACAGGACAATCTTTTTGCCTTCTCTTCAGTCTGTTGGCAGTGGATTATTTCTCTTCTGTTCCTTGTAGATATTAATGAGTGTGAGAGAGACGCCTGCGGCAACGGAACCTGCAGGAACACCATCGGCTCCTTCAACTGCCGCTGCAACCTGGGCTTCATCCTCTCACACAACAATGACTGCATAGGTAAGGGCTGCTGAGACCTGGCACGTGTTCCTGAAACTTCCTACTTCTAATAAAAGTACCAGAAGTACCATTTTCTCTTTTGCACGATCTTTGTGATTAAAGACAAAACCCTATTTCTTCAGTCTCTGAAGGCCTCTTGGATTGCACACTGCTTGCTTTTCTAGAGCCGCTTGAATGGTGGCACAAGATACAGGAACATTCGCTTTTCACTCCTGCTCTGACAATTTTATGACATAGTAATTTCCCCTCACTTTTGAAATGGGATTGTGTTCAGTTACTTTGTTATGGTGGAAACAGGAATCTCACCTACCCCATTTCCATTGTTGCTGATGTTTCTGATACCTTTCCATGTTATTTTTCTCAGATGTGGACGAGTGTGCAAGTGGAAATGGAATGCTGTGCAGAAATGGTCAGTGTGTGAACACCATCGGGTCCTTCCAGTGTCTCTGCAATGATGGCTATGAGGTGGCTCTGGATGGAAGGACTTGTGTTGGTGAGTGCTTTCTTTTAGGGCTGAGAAAAAGGGCAGCAAACCTGGAGCAGGTATGCTCAGTGAAACAGTGGGGTCAGAGAGAGCTGTCACACTGCCATCATTGTACCTAGCAGAAGAAAACAATGACAAGAGAACAAGAAGATGACTCCTCTCCTGCTCCTGAGAAGTTCCACCTTCAGTTTGATGGAATCAAAATTAAAGCGGCCTCAGTCAGAGATTTATTGAGATGCCAGCAATTACCTCAAATAAATTGTCTTTCTTTTCTTCTAGATATCAATGAGTGTGCACTGGAGCCTGGAAAATGCTCACCAGGCACATGTCAGAACCTGGATGGCTCGTTCAGATGTATCTGTCCTCCTGGATACATCCTGCAGAATGACAAATGTGAAGGTGTGTACAGAACAATCCTTCCCTGTCTCTTTCTTAGCTGCTCACAATTGATACCTATTTCCCTTGCATTTAAATGTGAGTAATGTTTAGTCTTTTGTGGCAGTCTGCAGGTCTAAACTGTAGCCATTAGTAAGTCTCTCACTTCCTAAAAAAGGTCTCACCAACATTTGTTTGAACCAGAACTGCTTGCTCTGAACCCTAGAAAATGTAATCCCAGGCTGTTTCCTTGACGGTACATGGCTGAAGTTTGCCCACTGCCTGAGGATTTGAAAACTAACTCTGGATTTTGCACTTGGATTACTGCTTCCTCCTTCTGGTTTTTTTTGTTGGGCTTTTTTGTTTGTTAAATATGATAGATAGCAGTGATGATGTAAAACTGCACTTTATGTAGTATAGCTGCCAGTGTAGATATTATTATTTCTCATCTCTTTAATTATTTTTCTTACAGACATTGATGAGTGTGTGGAGCAGCCAGAAATTTGTGCCCTGGGCACATGCAGCAACACTCCAGGCAGTTTCAAATGTCTGTGTCCAGAAGGCTTTGTATTGTCTTCCACAGGAAGGCGATGCCAAGGTAAGTTCATTCCTGTTTTCTGGCATTTCAGAATTTGTTTGCTGTTTCATAAAAGCCTTAATAGTGAGATGTTTCTAATACAGCAAGAAGGCTTTGGACTCAGACAGTGTTTTTCACAGGGAAAACATGATAATTCTGTAGCTCGGGCCAGGTTCTGTCTTGCCCTAACATCTGTTTGTCATTAAACACAACATAGCAATAAAAGGGGAGAAGATAATGTTAAATGCACCAGGTTATGCAAAGAAATTATGTTGTCCTGAAATCCTTTCTTGCACCTCTGGAAGAAATATTTGGGCTACCTGGACTCTTTGTAACAAGACACAGAGACAGAACACGAACACAGGCAGGAGACTAAAGGCAGCATTTCTGGTTTTAAGGCTGTCCTTAGCACTTACCATATTCACCATAACACTTGTTATATGCTGATCCTTTCTGCAAACATGTGGGTGGAAATAAAGGTTGTTGGAAAAAATTTCAAGCAATGTCACGTGGACAATAAGCACCCATCTGCTGAGGGAAGTCTGAAGCGTCTTTGGCTTCCAGATTACTGTATACACAGTTCAGAGCCTAAACATGGGCACTAACAGATAGATCAGATGCTAAAAGCTGAACATCTAGTAATAAAAAGCCACAGGTTCATTTATTTTGTGTATAAAGAACAAGCACAACAAATTAGGGAGTGAGTTACTTTAAAGGCTTTGGAAGTGATTAAGTAGATACAGCATTAAATGTGCTATACACTGTGCACAGTGGGAACCACTGGTGAGTAAGACCTTTATAAGGACCTCTGTAGTTTTGCTTGGCACAGAGCAGTGATGCTTGTTGACACCACAGCGAGTTCTTCACTTCACAGTGGGCTAAATGAAATTGTGGTTTTGGTAAAAATGAATCCAACCTGCAGTAAACATTCATCCAAGTCTCCAAACCACCATGCAGTTTGGCACAGTTACTTCACTCAAGAAAGCATGTTTTAGCTGTGTTTATGTAGCTTGTATAAATGAAATTTCTTCAGTCTGAGGGTGTTCTTTTCCTCAGGTAAGAAGAAAAAAAACCACAAAAATTTATGAAAAAACATCATAAAAAAGAATGCAGCCCAATCTTCTACTTTTTTAACACAGGCCACTGTTCCACACAGTGTCAGAGGAGAATGCACACTTGTGTATGAACTTCAAAAGGGCTTCTCTCCATGCCCTAGAGGACTGTTCTTTTTTCGAGTATCTCAGGCCAAATAAAGTTTTGTTTAAAACTTCCCATTACCTAGGGCTTTGTCAAAACCTGGACATTGCCCAGCACTGATGCTGCAGCCGGAAAACTGGATGAGCAGCTGCTTCCATAACTGCCCTGCTGCTGTTCCCCTGCCAGCACAGAGAGCTGCCAGCTCCCTGCCTGCTGGATGCTTGTGGTCTGTGATCTCAGCTCTGTCCAGCATCCTGGTTACCCAGCTTCAGGGAATGAAATGCAGTGCCACAGGGAGAGTTTGCTTTGGTTGTGTGTACCTCCGGAGGAATGAGGAAGGAAAGGGCTGTTGAAAATTGCCTCTCATTTTAGCAATACACGATATTGTCATTGCAAGTTAATGAAAGTCTCTTGACTTGGGTGATTCTTACTAGTAACAGAATATAAATTCATGAGGCAATACTGAGTTTTTTCAAAGAGGAGTGAGGATAAGAGGACAGCACAGCCCTTCCATTTCTGCTGGACCAAAGAGAAAACCCCTTGCTTTTCCATGACTGAAGTAGGAAACTATCCCTTAGCTTTTCTTTACTGAGGTACAGAGCTTCCCTCCTTATTCAAATCTTCCACAGTCAGAGACAATGGTGGTTCCTATTAACAGAGCTAGATGGAAGTTGGGTGTTTTGGTGGGGGGTATCCTGTAATTTTGCAGTTAACAGCTCTAAGTGAAAATTGTGCCAAAGTTACCCTAACTGCTCATAACAAGTTTTTTTGTCTGTGCAGATCTGAGGGTGAGCTACTGCTTTACCAAGTTTGAAGATGGAAAATGTTCTGTGCCGAAGTCCCGAAACCACTCCAAACAAGAGTGTTGCTGTGCCTTAAAGGGGCAGGGATGGGGAGATCCGTGCGAGCTCTGCCCTGAGGAAGCAGACGGTGCGTTACTGACCAGCTTACCACACTGCCTCTCTGAACTGAAAGGAGATTGGGATTCTTATTAGAAGAAATTCTGAAAAATAATTTTCTAAAGGTGTTTAACCTTAGTAATTGTCGTTGGTCTCTGTAAAGTAGAGGCCATTGCAGTCTCAGAAAGCACATCCCTTGGATAGTCAGATATAGAGTATATTCCTTCTTTGCTTATAGATTTGTTACAGTGATTATAGGCTGGAGGTATCACATACAGGAAGTGGAAAGCAGCAAGTAGGTCCTTGATAGGCTCTGAGTGGCAAGTCCTGCAAGACACAAATGAAATTCTTCTAATTGTAAATAGGTATAGGAAGAGGTGCTGTAAATATGAAATGTAATTAAAATAAAACCCCAAACAGTTAAACTAGATCTGCATCTGAATTCTGTTATTAAGAAAATGTACATTTTCAATATTATCAATGTGAATGACTTGCAAAAATAGCAGGGAATAACAAAATGCAGGCCTTGAGGAAGGAAAGCCTCCCTGGACTGTTGCTAAAGAAACACTTTCCTTTGTTAGTATCCTTTTTAAGACTGAGTAAGTCGACATCAAGCAACTCAACAGGCCTCTGTAGCATCATGGTGCAATTTGCTGAGCGGACTGTAATTCGTGCTGACAAATGCGGTTAACAGCATTACTGGTTTCAGCAATACACGATTGCAGTTCATTTCATTCATTAGTCATGTAGATGTTTTGCAGAAAATCCTCACAAAAGCCGAGGTTAGGAAAGAGAATTAGAAGTGCCAGTTGCAATATTCCTCCTAGGCCTGTTGCCTGCACATGTTTCATTCCGTTGACGTGGACCATGTGAACCAAAGCCGGCTGAAAAGCACAGCAAATGTTGCAGCATTTCCTTGAAGTGTCAGCACACGTATTTTTCACAGTCCAAATTCTCTCAAAGAATATCATGGCCCTTTTTCTCATCTTTTAAAAAAGAAATAGCTTTAAGATAGACGAGTCTGGATTAAATCATGCCTTCTTCAGAAAACGTAAGAAATTCTTCTTTTACAACAGAAAAAATGCAGCCACTACTACTGATACTTCTAAAGCAGAAATGCTGCATTAATTTGTTTCTTAAGGGAGTTAAATACTGCTAATTATTCACAGGATCTTACACATGTGCATGCCGGAGATTGGATGAAGTGTAAAGCAAACATGCAGTTTTTGCATGAATATAAAATTATAAGTTAATACATGTACATACTTTTTTTTTTGGACCTGAACATGGGGAGGATGAACTGGTAGCAGTGGTTACGTGTAGCTTGTGAGGAATGCTGTTTGCTAAGACAGAATTTAACATATGGTTTGATTTTTATGGTTTTTTTACAGAGGCATTCAGACAGATTTGTCCATTTGGAATTGGCATCCTTGTTGGACCTGGTGATGCAAGACTGGGTAAGTGCCTGAACTGCATAGTGCCATTTTTGCATCAGTGTCCCTTTTCCACCCATAAGCCATTCTCCCTTTCAACTGAGAATAACCCCTCTGCAGCTATTTCCAAAAGCCATGAATTGTGGAAACTTCTGTACCTTTTTCTTCCCCCAATTTTTCATACTGATTTCAAATTCAAGCTTGAATATCTTAAATATCAGAAATTAAACTTCTTTTAGAGCTAGGAAACGTACGTAGTCTCTAGAGAATGGATCTAATGTCACATAGCATACTTGTCTTTTCTTCTACAATATGTGTAGCCTGTTTACAGTAAATGGTTTTAATCCTCCAGAAGTGCAAACCACAGTTTCCCAGATCCCTTCAGTACATTCTGTTCTCTCCCAAGACAAACAGCACTTCAGCCTTATTGGCAAAAGTTTGCATTTAAGGAGCACTGGATGACTACTGCTTTTCAAATCTGCTGCTCTCCCTGTAGCCCCAGTCAGAGAGGTTTCTATCTGACATTTAGAATCAGTTTCTTTTCTGCATTCTGAAAGCTGGCCTGCGAATTAAATTCTGTGCCCTAATCATAATATGTCAGAATTCAAATATTAGTATTTTTTGTGATCTCAGGAATATTTCTTGCCAGAACACTTGTTCTTTGAGAGAAGTCTAAAAGCACATGAAGTCAGTTGCACTTACTGTGTTGTTTGTATTTCTGGTTAAGATGTGGATGAGTGCCTTGATCCTGATAACTGTAAATTTGGGCAGTGTATCAACACAGATGGGTCTTTCCGCTGTGAATGTCCGTATGGTTACATCCTACATGGAGCAGAATGTGTGGGTAAGTATGGCTGCTCCAGCTTCCATTCTAAAGATTTTCTTGAGTTGCTAGGTATGGCATTAAGGAGCAGTGGGGTTGTTTTATTCTAACATTGTGCAGTCTCCATCCCTACTGGTGTTTAAAACCTGCCAGGGCAGGGCCTGAGCAATCAGCTCCAAGTTGGTCCTGCTGGGCTGAGTGTTTGACCCAGATAACCTCTAGCAATCCCAGATTATCCTAGGAGTCTGTGCTTCTAATTCAGTACTTAGTGAGTTCTTACATTTTCTGTTTTTCTGGTTGTACATCAACAACATAGATTTTATATCCTTTTGGTTGAGTATAACCATGTATTCTTGCCTTGGTCTAACTACTTGCAGATACTGATGAATGTGCTGTTGGAAACCCATGTGGAAATGGAACTTGCAGGAATGTGATAGGAGGCTTCGAATGCACCTGCGTAGAAGGATTTGAGCCGGGGCCAATGATGACATGTGAAGGTGAGACTCCCACGGGTCAAGGACTGTTGTTGTAGTTGTGTTCCCCGATTTTGAAAACAGGTGGGAGGAGTAAAGCAGCTTTAAAAATAAAATATGGGCACTTGGAACAATACCTCTTTATCTGAGACAGGAAAATGGGCTCTTCCTTCCTGTATCCACCTTGAAGTGTGGTATGCTTTTCTGACTGCAGCTGGGGTGGACAGGCTTTCGGGTGGTGCCTACTAAGGAACTGCCCAGAGAGGAGCATGCTGGGGTGCAGTCTCTCCAGAACAGCTCCCAGAAGTGCTGCTTACTGTGTGTGTGGTTTTTGCCTACCTCCTTGAGTGAAGAGACTCTCTGTGGATGATGAAAATAGGAAATGGGCTGCTTGAGTGAGTTAGGGAAAAAAACAGGGAACAAACCAGAAAATACAAATACAGTACTCAACAATTACCTTGGTACCCCTAGGTTGAATATTTTTCATGCTTTGGTGTCTCATTTCAAAAATTGAAATTTGAAAATGCGCAAAGAGAAGTAAGGAAGATCAGAGGAATAGAGAGGACACTCAGAAAGTAAATTCGAATTTTTCAGTGTGGAAAATGTGGTTGAAGAGATATATGATTTTATAAAGCCACAAGTGGTAAAGGTACCAAAAGTAGAGGGAACATGTTAGACAAACCAAAGCAAACATTTTTATATTCGTGGTACTTATTTAAGTTGTGGAACCTTTTGCTGCAGAATATTAGTGAGGCCACAAGTATAAATTGACCCAGAAAGAGATTATACAAATTTGTGTGGGAATCCATCAGTGGAAATTAAGCTTGATAGTTTGGTTGTGGCTTTTGGCTGTGGAAGTCTTTAAACTGAGAGGCTGTATCAGGGGAAAGATCTTTGCATACATGGTATGAAGTTTTTAATATTCATCTCCTCCTGTTACAACCAGAGAGAGGAGAATGTCCTAGGACATTCTGACACTGTCCTCTGACTTGACACAGCTGTTCTTAAATTATCTGCCACAATCTATTTCTTTCTAAGCCCCTAGGAAAGAATGCTTCTATTTTTGCATTAGATTGCATTAGTTTTATATACAGTTAGAGCTTCATTCACTTCCCTGTGGAATTTGGGTGAAAGCTCAGATTGCAGAGGAGGAGTTAGCAGAGTGCATAAACATCACTATGTAGCAGTAATTACTCAAGTAGTCCAGACTGTATGTAAATGCACTTCAAAATAATGGTTCTAGTAAGGATATTGTTTTATGGAATTCAGTTTATGAAGAAGCTGAATTAGTGCACATAGAATTTACATCACCAACCAAAAAACCAGAACCTAGACATGAAAAGATACAGTTTTAACTGAGCAAGTATCTTGGCAGCATGGATCTGGAAATTATTTCCACTGGCTGCTTGCTGTTGAACTTGTTGAAACATCAGGTAGCTGTGCAAACATCCTGGCGTGTCTGGTGCCTGCTTCTCTACAGAAATCCATGAAGAGTGGAACCAAGAGTCCCCAACTATTAAAATTTAGTCCTCAGTAAACCAGGATCTGTGGTATTGCCTGTACCTAAAACCTGTGCTCTCAGTCTGCTGAGTTTTACACAAGTGTTTCCCTTCCCCCATGGTCTTTGTCGCTCCACATGCAGATGTCAATGAGTGCATTCAGAACCCTCTGCTCTGCGCTTTCCGCTGCGTGAACACGTTTGGGTCCTACGAGTGCAAGTGCCCCGGGGGGTACGTCCTGCGGGAGGACCGGAGGATGTGCAGAGGTAAAGCTCCTACCAGGCTCTCACAGTTAGGAGATAATGATTTCAGTTCCTGCAGGGGCAGGGCTCTGACTCACTGCACTACTGGGCCAGAGTTTTAATCCCAGGAAGTAACTGAGTCAGAAAGAATTTGGGATGAAATTCTATGGTTCGCATTACACAAGAAAATATAAGGGGCCTGTCCTGGCAGTAAATTTATACATCTGCCTAAAGTGAGGTCATATCAGATGATGTGGTTTTGTCTTGCCCTAAAAATGGGCATTTGGGAGAAATCAATTTGCTCAAGGCTAGTATATTTTATGGGTGGTTTAGAGCAATAAATGTATGTGTAGGGTTTGATTACGATTGAGATTCCAAAGTCAGAATTTACTACTGTGAGTTTCCAGGATCATCTCTCTATATAATAAAGTCTAAACCTTGTGTTTTAGATCAGAATGAGTGTGAAGAAGGAATTCACGACTGTGACTCAAAACAGATGGAATGCAAAAACCTAATTGGCACCTATATGTGTATCTGTGGGCCTGGTTATCAGCGCAGACCAGACGGGGAGGGCTGTATAGGTGAGTGACACCAAAGTGTTGAAGCTCTTGAAATACACAGTTCCTCAGCAGAGCTAAAAATTTTGGATTTAACAAAGTGTTAAGAAACTCAGGGGAAGAATTGCACAAGTGCCTGGGTAATGGTTTTGCTGTTCAGGTGTGCACATCTGTGGGCAGTAAGTAGAAAATCTGGGTGTGGGAGTCTTTACAATCAGTTTGTACTGCTGCTGCTGAATGCTCTGAGGGAAGAAGGTGAGGATTTGGGTTGGTTGCTGTAGGCTGTTAGTATGAATGAGAGTGGATCTGAATTTGTTTTCAAGCTTGGATGGCATTCAGAAGTGCAGCTGTAACTATGAAAAATTTTGAAAACCAGTGAGGAATGTACTGCAGATACAATATATATAACAGTTGTGAACCAGATGGGCATCTTTCCTCTGAAAATTGAGTAAAATAAAACACAAGAAAATATAAGAAAAATTAAAATATAAATTAAAATATAAGAAAAATTTTAAAAATTGAAGTTTAACCAGGCAGAGTGCACAGCATAAGAATTCCATACCAGCCTCTCTTACCTGCATTAGTCCTACTTGGACTTGACTTTTGTCATAAAATTTCAAAAACGCAGATGAGAATGAATGTCAGACCAAACCCGGGCTCTGCGAGAACGGCCGTTGCGTGAACACAGTGGGGAGTTACCGGTGTGAGTGCAACGAGGGATTCACCGTCAGTGACACCCAGGACGAGTGCCTTGGTAAGTCCCAGTTTACACCTGAATGAGCTGTCACCTGCAGAGCAGCAATGAGGGTTGAAATTACACACAGAAATGTATGGTGAGAAAACACTCTCTTGGATTTACGTGCCTTTGGGAAGGGGCCTTCGTGTGTAGGTGTCCTCTTGCAAGTTCCTTCTTGCCACACTCACCATATCCCTGCTGCAGCCAGTCCAGCTGGGGGGACTTGCTACAAAAGCTGACTGTCCCATGGTTTCACTCAGCCAGGAACTGCTCTGACATTTCTTTGGTCCTGATTTTCAGCCAGTCCTTTTTCTCTAGGTTCAAACAGAAACATATATTTTATAAGCATATTGTAACTTCTTGTCTTCCACCTTTTGCTAAATTTCTTGTCTTTGTTTCCCTTAGATGTCATTCTCTCGTTCTTACTGCTGGTAGTCTTTCACTCTCAGTTCCACAGTCTCAGGGTGAAGTATGCCCTTTCTGTTACATTTCTGACTAAATTCCCAGTATCTCATGACCCTCTGGAGGTCACCATCAGGATTCTGTGTGATGCACAATTTGTCTTCCAGACAACAGGGAGGGCTACTGCTTCACTGAAGTCTTACAAAGCATGTGCCAAATCGGATCGAGCAACAGGAACGCTGTCACCAAGTCAGAATGCTGCTGTGACGGGGGCCGAGGCTGGGGGCAGAACTGTGAGGTCTGTCCCTTCCCAGGCACCGTGGCCTTCAAGAAGCTTTGCCCTCATGGCCGAGGATACACGTCCAGTGGAGCAGGTACCTTTCCTTAAACGCTCTCCTAGACAATGCCAAATTAAGTGAGAAATTATAAACTTTCTTTTTGCATATTTGAACACTGTAAGGTCCTAAATGTTTTGGATATCAGCCGAAATTTTCTGAGATTTTTCATGTTGACCAAATATATTCCTTTGGGAGGAGGGTGCACAGCCAAAGGCCTTGGATGATGAGGCGTCCGTCCCACCTGGGCAGATACTTGCTTATGTCCTGGTTGACTGACGTGCATTCAAATGGGAATTTGCACTCTCACATTTGAGTGTGTTGCAGGGACACATTAAGAGCTATTTGTGTACGTGAAGGCAAAGTGATGTTTGATTTGTGGAGGCTGATACATGATCAGCTCCAGTTGTTCCCTTCCACTTACAGCTCGCTCATTGCATAAGGAAGTTAGATTAATGCTCCGTGCCATATTTTTCCACTTAATATTTCTCCTTCAATCTGTGCAATATATTTCACTATATAATGTAATTATTTTATGTATGGTGTGGGTTTCTCTCTGTCAGGTCACAAGAATCTTTTGAAGCTGTACTAAACCAGTTTTGTTCCATGGAGAACTAACCCTCGTTTAATTGCAGATATTGATGAGTGCAAGGTTATTCATGACGTGTGCCGCAATGGGGAGTGCATCAACGAGAGGGGAACGTACCGCTGTCTCTGCAACCTGGGCTACACCACTGATATCACCGGCACTCTTTGCGTTGGTAGGTTTTTCATTATGGTGTTTGTATGTAGAATTTATTACTAAGACAGGACTTGGAGAAGGAAATGGAAGGATTTTGAAAAACGAGAAAATAAAATGTCACTTGTTATTGCTTTGGGGATTTGGATTTTGTTCTGATCTATCCTGAACATTTTGTAAAACATTATCACAAATCTTGATTACCATCACTGAGGTATCTGTTTTTGCTTCTTGTAGATCTGAATGAATGTAATGAGTCTCCGAAACCTTGCAATTTCATCTGCAAAAACACAGAGGGGAGCTACCAGTGTTCATGTCCAAAAGGATACATCCTGCAAGAAGATGGGAGAAGCTGCAAAGGTAAAATTCAAGAAAAGAATTTACTGCAGAAACTCTGTGTTTCACAGGCAAAAATGGATACAAGGCCATTTAAATGATGCAAATCTGTCTCCTTGATTCATGTGAGTATTTCCACTAAAGGCGGTAGAAGTGGCTCGCATAGGATAGAACTGGTATTTCAGTTAATTTCGTGTTAATTTGGATGAACAACAGATGGACAGGAATTTTTGCAGCTTGATGGCAGCTGATCTTAAAAGATTCTGTAAATAATAATATATATGATTGTTCTTATTTTGGTAAGCGTGTTGGTTTAAGCCATATAAATCACTGATAACTGAATCTTACCAGATGCAAAGATGAGCATGGTTTGCAGTGCATTGCCCAACATCAACAGAATTTTTACCTTTTGCAGCATGCTGGATAAGGCACAGCAGTGCAGGAGAGAATATTCGTTACAATTCCATACATTTGTGTGTCTTGGTAACTAAGATTTGACTAAAACCACACAAGTTAGAGCAGCAATTCCAGATTTGGCTTGGAGAACGACAGTGTGCTTTGTTGTCAGCATTACAATATTTCTTTTGGAGTAATAGTATGCTTCAGTGCAAGGTCATTTTCCAGTCTGCCAGGTCTCATGAAGGTGGTGACTTCCCATTTATTGGCTGAGCAGATATTTGCTATGTCACAGCAACTTTCAGACAGATGGGAGTGGTGTCTGCAATTCAGTGTTAGCATGGACACTGTGTAGCTCCAAAGTCCTGTTCATTACATGTGGGGCTTCATGTGAGAGGAACTGGAAGCCAGCGTGGAAAGTGAGATGTAGATTCAAAAGGCTTTTATTTGCTGTTATTTGTAATCACTTCTTTCTGAGTCCAGGAAACATAAGTGAAAGATGTTTTCTTGGTTTTTTTAGATCTTGATGAATGTGCAACAAAGCAGCACAACTGCCAGTTCCTTTGTGTCAACACTATTGGGGGATTCACTTGCAAATGTCCTCCTGGATTCACTCAGCACCATACAGCCTGCATTGGTAGGTGATGTGGGAAGGGAGACACAGATTTGGGGTTTGTTACTGACCCTTTCTCCAGAAGCAAAGTAGCAAGGAGGTAGAATCATCTTCCTGAGAAACCAAATGGTAACATAGGCCAGATTCTGATCCTAATCCCACCAGAGCAGAAGATGCAAAGAGGCCCCTTCCTCCTACCTTCCCTTGTTTTCGTAATCTGTCTTTGAATTTTGCATTTGCAAGAACCAGCCAGTAAAAATACCACTTTGTAATTCTTTCCTTACCCTTTCTTAGGCATTGAGCAAAAAAATAGTTCTATTTCTCTTCTTGTAGCTCATTGAGATCATGTCAAGGCTTCTTGAAACAACTATGGAGTACACATTTCTGCAGCTGTCCTCTGAACACATACCCATTGGGTATGTGGAAATGTTAAACTAAACTGCTCCCTGCAGAACACACTTTCTGCTCTGCAAGCTGGATCCTGTTTCTGTGTCCATGTGATGATCCTGTGGTGTTAGTATGAATTTGGAGGTGTTTGGAGACCAAAACATCAAACTCCGTATTCTTGGTGAAGAAAAGGAGTGTTTCCCTTCCCGTTGCTTTTTTGTTTCCAAATTCAAAAGAAGGCGCAGTGTAAGCTGTCCTGCAGTGCAGAGTGAGAGCCTGGGTGGGAGGGCAGTGGGACACCTGTGGTACTGACGTGCCTTTACCCCTTCCATCACTGGCGTGGCCGAAAGATCAGCTTTGAAATGGCAACTACAAACTAACACTGAGCTTTGGTTCCCTCAGACAACAACGAGTGTGCTACTGAGATCAATCTCTGTGGGGCGAAGGGCATTTGCCAGAATACTCCGGGAAGTTTTGTTTGTGAGTGTCAGCGTGGCTTCTCGCTTGATCAGACTGGGCAGAGCTGTGAAGGTGGGTACAGCACAATGCATTTAACTTGGCTTTCTCTTGCTTCCATAATCTTCTTTCAGCTGTGCTGTTGTCCAAGGAAGGACCTATGGAGTAAGCACCAAAACCTACAGAGCTAAGCATGTGTAGGTTGAAGGGGGCGAGGGGGAGTACAGAAATTCAGCAACAAGGCAGTATTTCTCTCCATGGGCGAGAAAAAATGGATATGGTGCGGGATTCTAAAGAGCTGGATTGATATTTTCTGAGGAGATGTAGCCTGGAATGTTTTCGTTTAAGTGTTCTAGGTTCAGTGAACTTCTCTTGAATCCTGCAGGGATTTCTGAGGGATTCATCAAGGACAGGAAGTCTTGCATCTCCAAGGTGACCTGCTAAAGAGAGAGTTCAAGGGCTGTAGATTTATTCCTCTGGGTCCTTAGAGCCTTCTCCTGGGACAGAGTTTGTGTTGTTTTGAAAAGAGATATCCTGGGATTTCTGGGTTGGATGCCTGGGTAAAAGCAAGGGTCTGTCTGCTGTGGAGCTGGGACCCTTAGGAAAGCATTAGGGATCCCATATACAAATGGCTTTCTGCTGTCTGCTCCACAGCAGAATGCAAAAACTGAAAATTGTGGCTGAATGTGAGCTTTGCATGGTTTTCAGCCCTGTGTTACTTGCTGTGGAGCCACAAATCCAACCCTGAAAGGCCCAAAGTGGTCCGGTTTTTGGAAGATCCTGAAATACACCTATATATATGATAAATGAATATATATGATTATTTGTAACATGTTTTCCAAATACAGCATAATTTGAGCTTCTCTCCCAAAACTCAGAGTGTGTCTCACCCTTTCAGATGTTGATGAATGTGATGGAAACCACCGGTGTCAGCATGGCTGCCAAAATATAATTGGAGGATACAGGTGCAGCTGCCCACAAGGATATCTCCAGCATTACCAGTGGAACCAATGTGTTGGCAAGTCACTTTTGTAAATTCGTATGTTAAAGTGCATGTTAGCTCTGTCAGCAGCAAGAAGTGAAGGGCAATGGTGCAGTTTGCCATACTTTCTTTTTCTGATTATAATTTCCTAAGTTCAGCAGAGTTTCGTTACAAGTGTGTTCTCCTGTGAAAGCAGAGGGGGTATGAAGCACCCAGTAGCCCATGTCCTGGTTCAAGAAGTGTTTAAGCACAAAGTTCTCCTTGAAGGTGCTAGAGCTTGTATTGACTTTGAGGAAACTTGTGTTACTTGTGTATTTTGTGGTCTGTACAAAGGAAATCTTATTCAGCTCTGCAATGGTCTCTGCTTGGACAAAGGTCCTGTCTAAGAGTGGATGGTGGATTGAGCCTGGCACTCTCAGAACTACAAGTTTGGATTCTTAAATTGTAAAATTCAACTTCTGGCCCCAAGCATCTCAAATTCTGTTAAAATCCTACTTGATCTGTGCTTTTGTCATTCTTACAACACCTGCAGGAAGGCTGCTGTGTTTAAGCCCTTCCTCTGTACAGAATTAACAATTTGTCATATTTGCAGCTGTCTAAAGATGCTTGCTTGAAGCTTTGGGATACAGTTTAGAGTGAGTGCTTACAGAGCAATTCTGGTTATAATTAACAAATGCTAGTGCTCATAAGTTGATGTTAATAAGTAATACACTGGTGAATTAAATTACTCTTTCTTCCCTATCTAAACTTTGTTGCTGTCCCAAGTCTCTGAGCCCTCATAGATGGGGCTGGCTGTGCAGCAGTCATGGGAAAAGCCTCTGTTTCAGCAGTGTAGTATGCAGCATGTTCAAACAAGAGAAACAGGAATCATTTTTCCTCTAGTGACAGTTCTGTGCAGTTTTCATCCCGTTTAATGGGCTTCATGCAAGCTAGTCTTGTGTGGATACCCAGAGATGTGTTTGATGACCTCTTTGAGAACAAAGGGCCTTATAACTTTTTGTTTGGCTTTCTTTGCTTTCAAAAACATAGAAATGCCTTGCCTTGTTATCACTGTGGTGCTCCAGGGAGGTCTCTGCTTTTAACTGTGCTTACCAAACCTGATATTATACGCAGTCCTTGCTGTGACATTTGCTTTGCTCCAGCACTCTGTGCCTGTAACATACAAGGAACAAGGAGGGAACACACACATATGGGGGTGTTTTGAATGTTAATTAAATTCGCAGAGTTTAGGGTTAAATTAGAATTTAATCTGCAGGAGGATAAAAAACTTCCTGTGGCCCAAACAAGCATTTATGATGTTAGTATAGTTGCTATGAGGTGTGACAAATACTGAAACATTGCTCTGAGTTAATGGCAAACCCCTACAGGCTCTGGGAACACAGGATTCAGCCCCAGGTTTTAGTACCTTGTGGTCTCCACATGTTCACGTTGTACTGTCTGTAACTGTATTTTCTTAAGATACTTGTCTGGATCTCCTGGGTGTACCACAGGGGAAGAATCCATGTACAAGGTTTTTCCGTGACAATTCCTTCATATTCCTTGGCAATCCCAACTCTGCAAACAGTTTGTGTCTTTTTTAGCTTATTTAATGAATCGTTCAGGGATTTTTTAAGTTGCTGCAACACATTTAGATAATCACTGAAGAATGCTTTGGTTCCTCCCATGTCTTGTGCTGTCTGTGACTGCATCCCCTGCCCAGGCACTTCCACAGCGCACCACGTCGTGAATCAGGCTGCAAGAAGCAAAGACATTGCTTTTAGACAAAGAACAAAGAGCCATATTGTTTGGAAAAAGACAATAATGCTCTGACTTAGTAGTTACTCTCCTGTAACCTGGATACTGAGGTCAGAGATGCTGCTCTGTACTTCCCAAATGGAGTTGCTCATGTGTGCACACAGCCACAATGTACATATGCATTTATCACAGAAAATGGGGAACAATAATATTCAGAACTTTTTGAAGCAATTTGTCACATCAGACAACAAAAATCAGACCAGCTTCATTTCAAAAAGTAGCCATTTTCAGTAAATAAGCCTGAACTGACCTCAACCTACAGTGCCACCCTTGGGAAGTTTGGAAAAGGACTGGTTCAGAATGTAGCAGTCTTTTCTATCTGCAGCTGCTTTTGTTTTTACTTTACTACTTGTTCCCATATCTTACCTATATCTAATATTTAAATGTGACTGCGTAGGGAGGAACTTTCAGTGCCTGGAAAAGGTGTCAGAGCTTGATTCCTTACTCTTTTTCCCTTAATGTTGAATAGCACTATGAACAAGGGATTACTTGACCATGTTGTTCGCTGCACAAAGTTTTATTCTTCACAGTTATTTCTGGAAAAAAAAGCTACCTCCTCTGTTTCTCTGCTTTCCAGAGCGTGAGCTGACATGGCGTGGAACATCTTCTGTAGAGCAGCCCCAGTGTTGCTGTTTTGTGGTTGTAGTCATCTCCCAGGGACCACTGCCCCAGCCAAGGGGGAGGACAAGCCCAGTTCTCTGTGTCCATCTGTGGTGGCAGCACATTCAGCCAGGCAGGACCTGTACAAGGGGAAGGCTGGACTGTACCCGAGGGTAGAAGTTAACGTGGTATATTCTGCTTCTTTTCCAGATGAAAACGAGTGTCTCAGTGCACACATTTGTGGAGGAGCATCCTGCCACAATACTTTGGGAAGCTATAAATGTATGTGCCCTACCGGATTTCAGTATGAGCAGTTTAGTGGAGGTTGCCAAGATATCAATGAATGCGGTTCTGCACAAGCCCCATGCAGTTATGGTTGTTCAAACACTGAAGGTGGCTACGTCTGTGGGTGTCCACCTGGTTACTTCAGAATAGGACAAGGGTAAGGGATTCTCATTTTAAACTAACGGATACCAAGGGGACATAGTCCACTCCTTTCTTTGCAGTGTGGAGCAGCAGAACCAGGGGGATTGTCAGCAGTTAAAGAGGGATAGGATTGGGAAGGCGCTCAAGAGTTGGGTGCACCAACTGATTCTGGAGATTTGGGGGGGAGGGAGGGCGGGGAAAGGTTACTATGGAAAGGGAGGGGTTTAATGCTTGAAATTGAAATTTGGTCAGGGCTACCAGGTTCAATCCTCCTATTTCAAGCTACTGCTTTCACCTCTCCTGCACACCCCAGCAGCCTGCCAAGCCCCCTGAGGTTGGCACTTGGGAACTCACGTTCCTTGCTGTGATTCACTTGTCTCCTTAAAGAAGAAACAACAAAACAAACATTAATAATAACACCCCCTACCAGCTGCAAAAAGAAATTACATTATACAAGAGGTTTCACCTGCTGGTTGGAATAACAACTCTGTATGTTCTCATGTTCTTGGATGCTCCATATTCTTCTGTGTTTCAAATTAATATTTTTTAAATAAATGTCTGCTTTATCAAGAAAACCAATTTTCCCTTGCCCCAGTGGGAGTGTTAGGGCTGTGCATCATATAGGACCAAGCAACCCAAATGGAAAGCAGAAAGATCGTGGCTTAAATTTTGTAAGTGACTAGAAGCTTTGGGATGCATTATGAAAGACCTCACTTTTCAGATTTTTCAGCAGTTGTTAAAAATTGGTCTCTTTAAATGTGTTCCAGGCTGGATAACAGAATTGCTAACAACAACTCGGAGCTTAAGCCTGTGTTTTTAAGGCTGTTAAATGTTGGCAGGTCTCTCTTGGGCAAAAACCCATGAAGGCAGATTCTTGAAATAAGAGTGGCCTCATTGTGATTCAGTGAGAATTTTGTCTGTTGACTTTAGCAGAGGTTTTTCCTAGGAAATGAAGGCAACATAATTGCCTAATTATTTGTACTTTCAGTTCCCCAGATTCAGCTTTTGATAAGATCTAAGTCTCGCTGGAGTTAATTTTGAATTTCTTCCTTCCTCAGACACTGTGTTTCTGGAGTGGGGCTAGGCAGAGGTCAAGGACAAGAGCTTTCTCTCAGTGGAGAAGTAGATGACAACTCCCTCTCTCCAGAAGCTTGTTATGAGTGTAAAATCAACGGCTATCCCAAGAGAGGAAGGAAGCGCAGGAGCACTAATGAAACTGCAAGTGAAGCAGAGGTAATTGACCCTTTCTGAGGGGAAGGAGCTTGTGGCTGTCTTGTGAAAGCTGGACTCAGAAGGAGGTGTGCCAAGAGACAATCCCTCAGGAAAAATCTACACCCTAAAGTAGACCAAAGCTGGTTTTGGATGTCAGGTAGTGTTTTTGTCTCAGAGGTGATGTAGAGCTTCACTTGCTTTCCAAATGAAAACGTTACAGCTAGTGTGCTGCTGTCTGAAATGTTACCATCCAGTCAGAGGTGAAGGGTGAGGCTGCTTTTCAGCACTGCTGCACCTGCAGGCTGCCCCAGCTCCACACTTAAACCAAACCAATCTTGCAAAGCAAAAAATGCCCATTGAAATGCTGTGGCTCCCCCACAGACCCTGCTCTCCTTGTTGTTCTCTCAGCCTGTGGCTCCCCTGGCAGAGAGATGGGGTGTGCCTTGTTTGCACTCTTTGTAGGAGGCTGGTCACGGGCTCCCAGCATGGAGGGGCTCCATCTGTCAGGCAGCAAGGCCGTGCACAGAAACTTCCAGCGCGTGTCTCAGGCTCCTCTTACCCCCACAGGGCTGGTGACGAACTCTGTACTTCATCCTGAGGAGTCCTAGGCCCATAATAGTGGATTTGACAGATGATGTTACAGAACCTCCTTTTTAAAATTGTTTAATTAGTAATGAATGAGCTGGGCAAGAAACACGTACACACAGGCACGTGGGAAACGCTCTCTGACAAAGCCAACTGACGTCCTTTGTTCTTGTGCAGGATCAGCAAGAGCTGGAGCCGCCAATCAGTCTGGCCAGCTGGGATATTGAGAAAGCAGCGGTGTTCTCCATCAACATCTCGGATCTCAGTAACAAAGATCGCATCCTGGAACTGCTCCCTGCCCTCACAACACTGACAAACCATAACCGATATTTAATTGACTCCGGAAATGAAGATGGTTTCTTTAGAATCAATAAGAAGGACGGGATAAGTTACCTTCATTTCACAAAGAAGAAGCCAGTGCCTGGAAATTATTCATTACAAATCAGTAGTATTCCACTCTATAAAAAGAAGGAACTTAACCAGCTTGAAGCGAAACATGACAAAGACTACCTCAGTGGTGAGCTGGGAGATAACCTGAAAATGAAAATTCAGATATTGCTTCATTAATTCATCAACCAAAGACCAAATAATTAAACCAAAGATAGATAGGTAGGACTGAATATTTCTCCCAATCAGATTCTCCATATCATAGGTACTATCTTACATGAGTACACTTGTATGAACGAGCACTATCATATTATTACATAAACAAGGTACAGGATGAATACATGAGCTCAAAACTACCACTTTCTCAGGCTTTTACGTGTAGCTGAGCAAACCTTGATATGTTGAATCTTGAAAACTGGGACTTTTATCATTGGAAGTTGGCCACTGATGCTGAGCCACGTCATCATTTCAGCAGAGGTACAAGAATGTGCTTTCAACTGATGGACAGCTCTATTTTTGTAATTCCTAAACATCGCTTCTCCAACTACAACTTACTAGGTCAGCCATTTATGATATCCATTTGGTGCTAGTAAATTTTCAACCTAGATTTATAAATGCACTGTAATATTTACACAACTTAGAAGCCAAAATTGCCATTATTCAGTCTAAATACTTCAATCAACCAAAGTTAGCTCAGTAGTTTATCTCAGTTATGCCTATAATACATTACATGTAAATTAAGTGTGTGTATACTGTAATCATGCTATTTTTATCAATGAAGCATTTGTAAACTAGATTAATAATACCCTTAATGTGAGGGTTTGTAATGGTGCTTATAAGACCAACTACTTGTTAACTGTATACACAAACCTGATGATAAAGTTTCTGTGACTTGCCAAAATGCACTGAGGTCAGTAGGGACCATTAAACATTCTCAAAAGTCAGATGACAATCAGTGCCATCCTACACCATGACATATTGTAACATGTCAAGAGTACCCATAGTCATTCATATCAACAAGGGTTCAATGTCATAAATGTCACAATAAAACAGTTTTTTTTTTTAGTTTATTCTGTGGCCTTGTGTTCTTGCTAAAAGTGTGGTAAACTGCATTCTTATACTTGAGGCGTTGTCAGTAGGGTTGTCTGTATCTGCCTGTGTGTCCAGGTGATTCCTCCTTGAAGGAGCTGCTGCTGTTCATTCTTCATGCAAAGGAAGAACAGAAGAAGTACAGAAACCTTCACAAATCTAAACAGCAGTGGACCTCTCTCAAGTTACTGTGTGGCTCCAGAAAGGAAGTGAGAACATTTCCAATGACATGACCTGAGTAGTCCTGTCAATAAGTAGTTTGATAGCCAAAACATGCAGAAGTGGATGTTAAATCATTATACAGAAAACACAGTTAAGTGTGAAAAGTTTTTGTCTGCTAAAACTGCCTTAAGATATTCCATTCTTTTACCCCCACTTCAGTGGTCACTGTCAAATAACCCACGACTGATAACAGAGGAATAATCCCATACCAGAAGCCATCACAAGCTGTAGATGGCTTTTAATATCAAGTGAATGATTCAATGATGTGGATGTTCTTGTATATGCAAATGCCATGGTGTACCTTTTAGCAGCAGCAGAACGTTGTACTGAGGTGTGATGCTATAAAGTCTGGAAGAAAGAGGTGCTGAAACTGCTGCTGGGACAGCACTGCAGTTGATCGAGGGAACATATATTGAGCTACAATAGGTTTGGAAGGGAAATGTACTCCTATAATTCACCCCAAATTGTATTGTCTTCTGTAATTAGATTTCAGCTCTCTGTGATTCCTTCTGCATAACAAATATAACTATATAAAAAAGGAGCTTGTGCACAGGATTACTTTGATATTTTTAATAGACCATGTCTGGATTTTATTTATTAGTGTGCCAAAATGTTGAACAGTGTATTTTTTCCACATGTTGCATAACTATGGTGAGATATAATCAGAACTTTACAGTTGAAAATGGCACTCTTATATCAGCAAGTTGGGAATTATTTTTAGTGCCAGTGTTCATGGTTGTGTAGCTTATAGTTAAGTGTACAGTTTAAGTACTTTTTCTCAGCCCTTAAACACTGAGAGGAGCTGAGAAGGATGAGTTCAGAAAGGCCTGTCAGGAGTCTATCCAGTACAGTTGGTTTACGTTTAAGCTCTTTGTAACACCTTATGATGCCAAAGGTTCTTAGACTGTGTTCCAGCAGCCCCAGCACTGCCCACACAGTTCTGCAAATGGCCTTTGTTATGCTTCAGAAACACGAAATCTTGACAGGAGCTCTTTTAGTCATTTTAAAATGGAAAACCCAGTCTTGCTGTACCAATCTGCACATGAAAATCCACTTCTTTGTACGTTATTCATGTGTCTCTTTGCAGCAGTGCCCTTTAACTGGTATATAATTTTTCCTTCTCAGTTTTAGTTGCTGTATGTGTACGATCATTTCCATTAGTTTGAATTTCTGCAGCTTCCTTGGCGTCTCGGTGAAGCACAAAGGTTGCACAATAACATTGCACAAAACCTGCAATTAAAAAGTGGTTTGTAACTTGCTGTGTGATTTTAAAATAATCTGCTGTATTTCATTTGATAGTGGGACCCCAGAATGACTCTAAGCACGAGACAGACTGAAGTAGAGGTCTTTCTGAATGTGTATCCTTTTGCAATTAAACGATATTTTTCAAATTCAAGGAAATAGCAAAATGCTTAAATATTTGAAATAAGTGTGTCTTCCCTCCATTGCGATTGTGCATATGACTCTGCAGAGATGATTGCATAGATAATAAATCTAATTTTTGGTTAACAGAGTTTAACAAAGATGGCTTGTTACTGTACACAGCAAATCATTCTCTTATTGTGTTGTAACAGTATCTTGTAAACTTGACAGCCCACGTGTATTTTGGCAGAACACCACTGTTTCCACAGTCTCTCTTTTAAGCTGACTTTCAAAGAACCCCAAGTGTTTGCTTTCTTATGGCAGGTCTTGAAGGGTCATACTCAGGTTTTCTCTAAGATAAATATTCTATGCTGTGATTCAAGTTCAGCTTTGTGCTTTGGAAGAGCTAATCAGGTCAAGACTCCTCAGCACAGACAGGCCTGAGCTGTTTGGAGAGCAAGATGCCACGGTTCATGCCCAGCAGCTGCCTGCACCTTCCTGGGCCCAAGTTTGGCACTGCCAGGCTCTGCCAGCAGCACCACGACAGGTAAGTGCATCACAAGGCACCAAACCTGCTGCTCTGGGCCAAGCTGGGGGTGGTGGCACTGGCATTGCAAAAGCTTTCTCACCACTTTTAAAAATTGACATTGGCTGTGGAGGAATGGCCACTTGAACCATTAAAGCCTCACAGTACTCTTGTGGATCTGATGGTTTCTGCCCAAATTAGCGAAGTTAACATCTTACGTTGTGCTGCTACTTTCTGAGTAGGCACCAGATGAAGAGGAGAGAGCTTCTCTTCACTGTGATGAGAAAATCTTGTCTTTTCAGTTATAGAAGGGAAGCCAGAGTTCAGCATTGGATGAGGCTGGAGCTGCAGGAGCTGTGCACCCCTCTCAGTGCCCCCCAGCTGCCCTGTGCCAGGTAGGACAGGAGCTAATGGGACACACCAGCTTTAAAAAACTGGGACATCTGGACCCAGGATCTTGTCTACTTCGCTCTCTCTCCAGGGCAAATCTTGCAGCTTTTCTACTTGCAGGAGTGGCCAGAAGCTAAGGCCAAGATATGATGTACACCAGATAAATCCAGTAAATCCGGGTTGGCAATGTCCTACCAGAGTATTCGCCCAGAGTAAGCCCTCATGTTATCACAATCTTGGCAGAATAGCACTTGGCTAACACCCTTGTATTTGGAAAATCCCAGAGCTTCTAGTTGTTGCCTGTGGCCTGAGCGTGTGGGATGCCTGCAGAGACCTGTGCAGCCCCTGTGTGAGCTCCTGTGGTTACGCAGAGCTGCGTGGAGGGCTCTGCATGCAAACCACATCGGCACCACAGGTCTGGGATGTCACATCAACCTGCAGGATCGTGCTGGTTCAGGATGCTGTGAAAACCTAGGGCAAGCAGACAGGTGTGATTTGGGGCAAAATATGCCATCATTTACACCGATGAAAATGTAAATGATTGCACAGGTTGCAGTAGTAGCAAGAGAGAAAGCAATAGGGAGAGGCCAGAATGCTGCAGTAGTTCAGTGGCCCAGAGTGCCCCAATGCCTGTGGCTTCTGCTTCACTCACATGTGCTGGTCCTGCAGCAGCTCTTTTGTGCTTCTGAGCTGTCCCTTTCAGGTGCCCAGGCAGGTGCTGCCGGGCCAGCAGCTGTCCCCACAGAGGAGGACGTGGCCCGGCTGCTGTCGGAGCAGGCAGAGCGGTGCTGGTGCAGGTCGGTGGCCGTGGTCGGCAGCACGGTTCTGTTTGCAGCCCCATTCGGGGAGCGCTTCAGCAAGGCCGGTGCTGCTCCTGGAGACTTTGAAGTGTCAGCCCTCTGGAGTGGGCTGTGTGCTTTGGCTTGCCTGAAGATGAGACCCTCTTTCTGTGCAGCAAAAATGTTGATGATGTCAATGACTTCAGCTCTGACAAATTCCAACAATCTGCTTCTGTTCTTCTTAAAACTTGCCAAATATTTCACACCCTCATAACAAATGCTTTTGAGGAATATCACGCCCAAGCCAATTTTTCAGTTTTTAGCTTCCTATTGAGTTCAGGAGAGGAACCTTGGGGCCAGAGAGGTCAGTGCAGTGTTTGTTTTTGTATTTTGGGCTCTCCTTTCTATTTCTACTGTGCCGTGCAGCAATGGCAGGAAGTGTCTGTGGAGGCCCAGGCTGCCTGGTCAGTGGGAATGTGCTGGCAAAGCCGGGCTGCAGCCCCGTGCTGGTGCCAGCCAGTCCAGCGTGTGCCATTGCTGCCTGTTCGGGTGCAGCCCAGTCCTCAGCCTGTTCAGACACGTGCCCGTATGTGCACTGGGAAACCCAGGTGGTTTGTCTGAAGCGTCCAGACAGATACTGTATCTCGGTATTTCCAGGCCAAAGTCACGCTGTGATAAGCCTTGGTTAAGTACCCAGGAAGGGCTTTTCCCCTCTCTTGGGCTGGACCTTGCCCTTGCACGTGGCAGCAGTGCTGGCCCAGCCCTCTCCCTGGCTTGGCTCTCACATCTGCAGGTTTGTTTGTTTATGAGCTTCTCTATGACTCCCAGGGCTGTAGGATGTTCCTCACTACACCCTTGTGAGGTTGGGATGTGTTTGTCATCCTTGCTTTACAGGACAGGAACTGAGAACCAGATGTTTGGGTTTGGGAGAGCTCACAGGCAATGGCTGTTCTGCCAGGAGTAACTCCAAAGGGCTGAGGTGTCCCTGGAGAGGAGGACAAGGAGCCACAGGGTCTCATCAGCTATGACAGCCCCAGCTGGCACAAAGCCATGGGAACAGCCCCTCTTCACTAAAATGCGTCTCAGATGGAGTTTGCTGGAGCCCTGGCCACTCCCCACGTTCTTCAGAAAGCCAGGAACATGACCCTGTGCATGGAGGCCCTGGAGAGGCTCTTCCCATAGGTACCCCACCCAGGGTGCTGCCACTGCAGGTGCAGCAGCACCAGTGTAAAAAAACCCAAACCAATAAAACTGGTGTCAGTGCCTGGTAATTTTCTACTATAAAAAAGATTTTGGGTAAGTATCCAGGCCAGCAGGCTGCATGGAGATAATCAAAAGTGACACTGCTGGTAAGCAGGACCTGGGCTCTGCCAGCCTGCCTGGCTTGTCTCTCAGAAAGTGCTGGATGAACCAGCCCAGAAAACAGGGCTACTGCTTAGTTTTCTTTGGAGGTTGGTTTTTTATCCCTGTAATTTCTGTGTCAGGTGCTTCAGGGTGATTTTTTTTTGGGTCTTTGACAACCCAGGAGAAATTATTTTTTTAAGCAGCCCATCTGGGGCTGAGTTTGACTGTAGCTTCAGTCCAGTACATGATTGAGCTGGTGAGCTCGGACAGGTAGGAAAGCTGTCTGGACTTCTCTGTGTGCTTGCATCTCTGTGTAAATGTGTTGTTATTGTAATCATAATAAATACTAGAGCCGTGAGAAATGTCTATAACCCAACCCAAACCAGGTGAAACTCCCCTGGTTTTGGGTTTCATTACAAACTCAAGACTTGGGCCAGGTTTGTGGAGGTTCATGAACCTCTCTGAAGCTGGGCTCAGTTTCAAGCAATAACAGGCCAAGTTTCAGGCAAATCTAGGCCAAGTTTTGAGGAAATTTGGAACAAACTTTAGGTGAGTAAGAGATGATTTATGGTGTTAGGTTGAAACCATACCAGCCATGGACTCTTTGCTTGGTTTCCACCTGTAACCAGGAAATCTTGGCACTTTGGCCGAGTTTCACTTTGATTTTGAGTTTAGACCATAAAAACCAAACAACCAGGTCAAAGAGGTGAGTCCCAAGACAAATCATGCAGAAGCTGGTTCTCAGTGTGGGAGCCTGTGACTGCGCTGAGCATGCCTGTTACGCTGCACCACTGCAGGCGATGCTGTGCACGGTCTGCTGTGGGCTGTGCTGCTCCACTAAACCATCCAAATAATTAAGCCTTCCCCAGACTCTTAATTTGAAGTTGCATGTGCAATTTCTAAGCCTGGAGTGCGTTGACTTCAAGTTTGGCTTATGCAACAAAGATCCACTCCATACCGCACGTTTGCACTTTGAGGAGCAAATTCAGCTAACAAGGGAATTAACAAGTAAGTTCAGGAGATGAGACCAGTGGTCCTCATCCCCATATTGCATTTAAACATGGCTCACAGCAAGGCATATGGTGGGGAAGTGGACTTGCTACCTGAATTGCTGAGGTTCACAGTGATGTGGTGCCAGTTCTCTCAGTCTAGAGTTGCCCAACGTGGTTATGGGTCTCAACTTGTCAGTGCTGCCAGCTCTGCCATAGCACAGATACCTTAAAGATGGAAAAGAGCTAAAAACACTTGTGAATGCAGATTTCTTTAGATTCATCCAGGCATTTTAAAGGAATCTTCCGATATAAAGTTGACTTTTTAAATAAAAAAAATATGTATCATCATTAAACCCCTTTATCACAAGATTCTTTTTGCATCAAACATAAACTGTACATGGAAGACATTTGAGCAGGAGCTGGAGTCAACTACCAGGCAAAATATGAACTGGGAATGCAAGTGGTGGGTCCAGAGAAGAAGGTGATAGCACAAGTTGCTGCTGCTTTGAGAAACCTGTGATAGGAGGGATGGGCAGGAAGAGAGGAGGAAGGTGTCAGTGCAGAGCAGACAAGGAATATGAATTCACATCAGTGCAAAGCTGAAACAACAGGGAACTGGAAGAGAGGAGAAGGGGAATGAACAACACAGTAGCACTGGCTCTGCAGGGCAGCTGCTCAGGCTTTCTGACATGAATCACCAGCCATCTGCCTTTGTAGTACTCAGCTGCTCTCCAGACCTGGAGAATCTCAGGTGGAGTCTTAGGCCATGAGAGCTGCTTTACGGCTTGGAAAAGTTTCAGTGATGGATGGTGGAGGTCCTGAAGAGACCTGGTCTTTATCTTTAAACCATGTATCATCTGTGTGTTTCCTGGTTTAAGACTGAAAGCAGCACCCAGCAATGGAAGGGAGAAAAAAGGCTGAGAAAATCCACTACACATGTGCTCAGAGCAAAGGTAAGGAACCAGGAAGCAGAACTGTAATTCAAAAGTTCACTCTTCAACAATGTGTGAATTTGTGTGTTATACATTTGCCCTATAATATGTTTATGTCATTTAGGAGACTGAATTATTACAGATACTGTTGTGACCCATACATAGGCCTACTCCACAGTCCTGTATCCCAAAATATGCTGGGAACAAAAGTGTTTTCTGCAGCACAGATAAAACCATGGGAGGAAATTGTGGGTCCCAATGTGACTGCCAGGCCTGGGTTGAAGGCCAAGTCTGGCAGAGTTGCACAACCCTCTGGTCAAAAAGACCAACTATTTGTGTTGGGCTCATTTGTGCTAACAAACAGCACAGTCTTGAGTTCTCCACAGAGCAGCCTGCAATTTGTTTAAAAAATAGAGAATTGGTAAAGGATTTATGCAGGGGGAACTCCCCATCAGCCCTCTAAGCATTAAATATCTCATGTCCTGCATGATCTCTAACAAGGAGCAATTCTACAAGAGAAGCAGCTGAATATTGTCTTTGAGCACCAGCTGGAAAGGCGGGTAAAAAAAAAAAGAAAGAAATGCTGTCTTTGGTGTCAGCTGAACCCCCACCCCTGCAAAATCTGCAATTACCCAAATATCATTTGCTGCCAGTCTCTGCAGTGTCACCAGCCCATCCCAGCCAGACACTCTCTTCAAATCTACTGCAACAATCAAGCCCTGAGTGATAAACCCAATTATTCTGCCATATCTGAGCTGCTGTGGTCTGTGCTAAAGCTGCCTCCTTATAGACTGTGCTGGTTCAGCACAGTCACATGTCAATGGCCCCTGTCTCTGCTTGAGCAGCAGGGGCAAAGTGCCCCAAGGCTGCTGCAGAGCTGCCTCGAGACAGCTCCATGCAGAGACTTCAGCCACGGGCCTGCAACCACTCAGGTCACTGATGCAGAAATGGCATTTTCAAGGCCGCAGTGCAAAGGCGAGTGGAACACCTCTAAGTGCCAGAAAGAAAATACATATTAATGCATGGAATTATGTCCTGTGTGGGAATGGATCCTGACACTGGCTGTTGTGCCTTTTTATTTACTTGGAAATGAGAACAGAAGTCAAATCCAAGGGTTATTTTGTGTTCCATTACTCTAGATTTGTCCAGATCTGCCCTTCTTGGGTAGATACCTTTATCAGAAAGCAGGTTTGGTGGAAGATCACTCTGCTTATGCTTCACTGCTCCAGAAATATGTCAGCAAATTGATCTCTCTTGACCCAGGGTCCTGCTCAGAATGGTTGAATTCTGTTTATGAAGTAAAATAAGAAAGATGATGTTGATCAAAGTAATATAAACTATGGCATGGAAAATGAATTTTGAATTAAATGCACAGATAAATCATGTATCCTCACCAATACCCTCTCTATGTTTCTTATCCCAGTAATTGAGACCATGTGTTGTGCTGCAAACAATAACTATGGGAAATTACTCACAATTCTTCCTTCATGAACATGGGAAATGAAAGTGATGGGAAGTATGATCATCTTAATTTTTTTTTTTTATGTTAACAGCTCTAAATTATTAGGGTGGGAAGAAAATGTCAATAGAACATAAAAGTGCTTTGTATAGTGTTCACATTTGCTCATACTTTCAAATCCACTGTGGCTTATTAGTTCATGGGAAAAATGACAAAAAGGAATAAAACCCAGAAAATGAATCCAGTATCAACATCTTGCCTCTATAGTAACAGAAACTGTAACTTGTGGGTAAAAAGTGACAATATTAAGAAATGTTTGTTGGGCAATTATGGTAATTAACCCCCTCCTTTCCCCAGTACATCCAGCTTCCCATCAGTCTCACACATTCTAACACATTAAAGAGAGCCCATTGTGCTGCTCCTTGTATTAAAAGTCTGGAGCTAGTGAGGGCCTTAACCTCTGTTTCAAGAGTTTATTACTCAGCTGTAAAAATTCTCCCAGGGCTGAAACTTGACAGAAAAATGTCTCCACCCGGGAGGAGTTTCTGTTCAGAGTTTGGTTTGAATTAGTTCAGCCCTTTTCCACTTGCAGTAGGACAATGGAGCAGGATTCCCTCTCTCCTTTTTTTCTTTTTAAATAGTGACCATCGTGCCAGGGCAGTACACATGGCAGGCAGCACTCAGACCACAGTCCTCTCTGCAGCTTTAGCACAGGGGCACTGCTGGCTGCTGCAGCAGCAGCCTGGCCCTGGAACGAGCCAGGCTCTGTCCTTTTGCTTGTGCAGCTGCTGGTGCCGATGGTGGCTTCAGCCAGCTTTGTGCTGAGGCTGCTGAGGGCCAGCTTGGCCGTGGTGCAAGCTGGCAAAGTCCACCCTTGCAGTTATTGCTTGAGGGCCCAGCCCGCTGTGAGGCAGAACCACCTGGGCTACACCCCCATGGCACTTCTGGCTTCTCCCAGAGCTGGGCAGCACGGGTGCTCCTGTGGTGGAGGCACAAGTCAGTCCCACTCAGCTGCAGACTTACAGTGCCATACTGGGTTGGTAGGTTTCCCAGATGAAGGGCTTGGCACAGGGAAACTGCTCTCTGCAGACCTTGGCCTGAGCCAGGGGATTCATTTCTAGAAGCAAGAGTGCAAGATCTATTACGCTTCTGCATGGGCTGCCTGCAGGGCTGGTAAATCTATTAAAACAGTCAACACTTTATGAATGAAGTCCGGCCCCACCAAAGTCAATGGCAAAACTCCCATTGATTTCTCTGGAACAAGATTTTTACCCTGAATCCTCAAAGTGCCCCTGAGATCTCACCCATGTTCAACACAGCCATCTGCAGCTCCAGCGGAGGAAAGGAAAACAAAGAGCAGAGAAGAGCCCTGCTTCTTCCTTAGCGGAGCCTGTGTCCTGCTCAGATGGATGTGCTCAGATAGATATGAGAATATCACTTTGGCAGTACTGACAGGCCTGGGTGTGACATAGGTGCTGTGCAGATACTTTGGCACAGAAGCAGAATTTCATAGGTCAGTGGAGTTTTGCTCTGAGCTCCCAAAGGGTCAGAGCATAAGTAACATGCAAATAAAAGTTATGTATGGAGATGGAGAGATGTCCCACCCACCCAGGAGTGCCTTGACCCGGTGCCAGTAATCCAGCTTCCAGAGTCACTTCTTTGTGTGCATTTAATTAACTAAAAAGCCACTTGCTATCATCCAGAACTGCTTATAAAATTAGATGTTATTAAACATAAGGGCAGACTCATAATGCTTGCCAATGCTTATTTCAATAATGATGCTGTGCTTGCCACTCCACAGATCTGACCTGTCACTTGAGAACTCAAATGACCCATAACTTAACATATTTTATCTAGCTATAAATTCAGGCAGTTTCATTAGCTGGACCTGGCACTGTGTCAGATTTTGTCCACCTCTTTTACAACCATTTAACTGCCTCCTGCTCTTACACTTTCCCATCACCCCTGCACACATGACCTGTAGTGACAGTATTTTGCCATCTACCTGAGTAAATTAACAAGTAAGATCAACTAAATGAGTTAATTGCTGTTATGTAGGAGCTGTTCCACTGGTTTCTTGTTTTTCCAACTCTCCCATACCTTACTATTTGCTAAGCTGACTGAAAGGTTTTCCTAATTTTTTGATTCAAACATCTTTTTTCATGGCAGGGGGTTTGAACCAGGTAATCTTTAAGGTTCTTTCTAACCCAAAGCATTCTGTGATTCTGTGACAGTGGCAATTAAAGGTAGTTACCAGGAGACTGGTTGTTGCAAACAGCGGCAGCCAATAATAATTACAGCCTGTTCTCATTGCCCTGCTTCCTGAGTGTTTGTAGCATCGCTGAGCTGGTGAGGAGAACGTGATCAGTGTATTCAGGATTTTAATCTATTGAAGTCGTAAATTCTGTTTTCTTCTAATCTAACCTGTTGTTATAGATGGAGCACAGTCTCTCTTTGTGGGTTATGGGCCAGTTTGGTTGCTAAAAGACTGGGAGAAATAACCAAAGAGTCATGTGAAGCTTAAGTTTAAGGAGCAACTCAGAAGATCCATCTATCTTAGAAAAAGACTGATCTGATCTTCTAAGACGGAAAGGGCTTCTCAGAAAAGCCTTATTTTATCAGTGAGGCATGGAGGGGAAAAGGAATTGCTCTTGTCTGCTCTTGCTGTTTAGTTTGTGTGCTGAAAACACTAAGGGAGAGGGAGTGATATCCAATCTGAGAATGGTATTCCTCAGCCACAGTAAAGCAAGCAAAGCTCTGCAATGCCAAGGCCCAGCTGCTCTCCTGTCCTTGGCCTTTCCCCACAGCTGGGGAAGCACCCGCGGTACAAACATCACTGGCAGATTTTGGAAGGCCCTGTCTAGAGTACATTACTGCAAATTAAAGCCTGTATGTAGATTCCCTTTTCTATTTGTACTGTTAGTGGCTGGCAGGTGGGGAATTTTTGCTCATTTGTGTGTTGATAAAGTGTTTGTGATACTAAAGGACAAATCGCCCTCCCCTGAAATTTAAGCACTCGTGCTCCAGCCTCCTGATCCTTGATGACTATTGCATTAGTCAATTTGTGGCTAGCCCAGTAACTCGATAGCAGCGAATTATGTAGTTATGTGGGAACTCTGGGTTTTAGAACAGGCAGATGTTCCCAAGCTCTGGCCCAGCACTGGTAGGGTGTGTCATCTGTGTGAGGCATTTAGTGGAAAGAGGGCTGTGAAGCCACAGTCTCTGGTGCTTTCTGGAGAACAAAATATAGCAGCAATATTACAGTAAGGTAAGAATGGGAACAAACAGAACTATTTCAGCACCAAGAACTTTCCTCTGTAGTGAGAGACTGATTGGTAACAGCCTGGTGCTTCTTCATGCTTTCTAATGCATCCACACTTCAAATTTACTCTGAAGAGTAAACTGGATTGTGGTGGAGCCAAGAAATATACTTCTAAATTCATAAGAAACATTCAAAAAGATAACAACATGGCCTTAAAAAAGAGCAACTTCAATGTTACTAAGTGCCAGATTCTGTTCTACCTTCCATGTGTGCAGTTTGATTCACTGAATATCAGGGATACTGGCCTGTGGTGGACCCTTACAGTCAGCTTTCAATTCTGAAGGAGTTTTTTTCCACAGGGCCATTCTGCAGCACATGGAAAAGTCTGGAATTTAAGATATTTTCCTAAGTCACACAGCAGGGATACGTTTGTCTGTGTAGGTCCCCCTGAATTTCTAGAGATAGAATAGTGTTGAGGTGTTTTATTTTATACAAAAGCAAAAGTGTTGGCTTTCATTTTATGCTTATTGATGGAAGTAAACACATGCGCTTTGTAAGAAATGCCTGAATTACTGTATGGCTGTGTCCAAGGCTACCATATCAAACATGTCTTGCAGAGCCAAGATTCTTGTCCAAGAACCCACCCAAAACTTTACTGTTGAGGTATGAAGCAATAATGGAACCCACTGATTCATCTTCTGATGAAACCAGGAGTGCCCAGTATTGCCCAACAGAAGGTTACATAGGGCCCTAATGAAGTGTTTCTCTTGCATAAAAGAGAACAGATGTGGCCAATCTCATGAGAAACAGAGCTGTGACCTGCTGTGAGCTCCCACTGGGCAGAGTTTCCTTCACATCTGAGATGTTGCTCCAGCTGAGTCAGAATATTCCTCTGGTACCACCAGTCCTCCAAAGGCCAGATTTCTAGATTCAGATCTGGGTTGCTGTAGGCTACATTCTACCATATTTCATTTAGTTAACGTATTGGCAAAATATCTTTCGGCTTTGCAAACTGTTGGAAATCTGACTGCTGGCTGAGGAACTCGGCTCCAGGGACCAACAGAAACTGCTCACAAACTGGTTCTGCCTTAGGGGCTTATGGTGTATCTGCCATGGAGAAGCAAGGGACCAAGTTTTAGGTGACAAGAGAGATTGTGACTCTTCCTGCTGTACTCTGAGGTAGAACCGGAATTGTATTTGTCCCTTAAGTAATTCCAGTGGCAACACAGTGAAGTAGAAAGTCTGGTCTTTGGATTGATGAAGAAACCTGACAAAGTGCCTTTTGTGAGCTTGTACCAACTTCAGCAAGCGGGTGTGCTATAGTGAAGAAGCTTCTGGTAGGCACAGACGAGGTGAAGAGTAGAGAAGAAATACTGACATGTTTGTTGCTGAGTGAGGATTTCTAGATTAATTTCTCAATCTCCTAATGAACTAAAGTCTCAGGACCAGGCCAGACATGGGAGCTTATAAATGCAAGCACTATCTTGGGTAAATAGTACAGTAACTGGTTATGCACCAGGGTTTCTCTGCACTGAAGTAAGCAGCATGCTGACAACCACTGCAGTTAGAATACATTGATGCAAGTGTTTCAGGGGATCCCGGTGCTAATGGCCAGAATAAATCCAACTAGCAGGATGGGGCATGTCCCCACTGGCATTCTTGTTGCCTCTCACCCCATACTAGAATCATTTGCTCAGTGGTATTAATTCTGAGTTCCAAACCAGATCTTTATTAAAGCTTCCAGGAAAGCAAGAGCACTGTGGATGTCCACAGGGCCTTCAGTTTTGAAGCCACAGAATAAAATTAGAGATGGAAAAGACTCGTCAGGTCATCTACTCAACCTACCAGCCAATGCTGGGATGTTCTCTGTGGTGTGCTTTTTCTTTTCTTTGTCTGCATCAAGCCACAGGGGTTTCCACAGCTTCCCTGGGGAGAGTATGACATAGCTGACTAGTTCTTGCCCTTAGGAATAACTTTCAGCCTCTGAAATAATAGAAGCATTCTACGTTTCATTTTGATGGAGAAAAGGAACTCTGAGAGAAGGTCCCTCAGTCTTATGACTATACTGTATCTCAGATGTAGTTCTGTATTAATGACTTCTTGTATGCAGATCATATGAGGCCAATGCTGTGTCCCACCCCACAGCTGTCTCTTTCAGTAATTATTCCTTAGACAGATTTTTGTCATCTCTCTGTAGTAAATAGTGCCCAGACCCTGATCAATTGCATGTCACTTGGCAAACATTCAGAATTTGCCCTGACTAGTGTTTGAAGTGTCTGTCTGACTCTCACTCCTTTTAATTGTGCCAAAGTTCTTTGGCAATTTGTGATCTCATGTCCCAGAAACACATAAAAAACCATAATTCCAACATCAACATGTTTTCCTTAGGTGAATTTAAACCACTCAACACATGTTTACTAAAACTGACTGCACTTCTAGATAGAGGAATCTTGACAGCTATTGATTTAATACCAAATGTTTTCATTCAGATCCCTTGGGCACCTACTGTTGAACAAGCATAACTTTCTGGCATCTTGATCTCTTGCAAAGCAATGCTTCTGGCCAAATATATGAATGTTCTTTTTGACCTTGAGTATCGGGCATTAATAAACATGAACCCAAATATTTTTTTTTCGGAGGGAATAAAATACTTCCATAGCTATTAAAGCATGCAATCCTCTGACTTTTCTTGAAGACATCTGTGCATAGAAACCATTTAAGTGAGTATGAAGATAGTTTTAAAGCAATGCCAATACCCTTAGCATTCTGATGAGGGCTGTATCGGTTTCACAGTTTTCAGATGCTGAAAATTATATTTAGTATGCAGGATAACTTTGAAGATATTAGTTATAGACCTATGGAAGGCTGTGATTAATACCATTTGGTGATTGTTTGAGTTGTGCTTCAAACAATGAGCAAGGATTCAGAGGAAGCCTTTGTCTAACTGCCACTTTGGCTATGGGAAAGGGGGGAAATCTGAATACCCAACATGTCTCTGTTAGCAGTTGGATGTCATTTTCTTTTGTTTCGCATTTGCACAGTGCTCTGTGTAATACAGGAAGATAATAAAGCTTTGCCACAGACAGCACCAGACTTTGGGAGTATGCACAGACCAGTGAGACCATGGAATGTACTTTTATCAGCAGAAGAGGCAGCTTAATAGACCTATGATGAGACCTGTGAAAAGGGTTTTTCCTGGACTATTGGCATGTGCTTTATAGTGCTGAGCCAGCAGCTTTGCTCTTAGGTGTAATTTTGATTCTAATGCTTAACTTATAAGCACTTTTCATTTGTACCAGTTAAATACAGCTCAAATTATTTCTCTGTTGTGCATTAGAAGTGAGCAAGTTTCACATGAATTTTTCAATCTTCTATTTAATCACTCCTACCATTGCCAGCTAGCTGATAGCATACCTGGAGACGAAAGTTTGGTGGTCCAGAAAGTAGAGATCAATGAGCAAAGGCATGAGGAGAAAAGGATTTACACAGGGAGATCCTAAGGCATCATAAGATATGACTTAAGCCTTAGCTTTCTTTACATCTACTCTATTTGTGCAGTCACAGTATTTGTAATAAACTCCACTTATATAATTTCTAACCTGGGTTAGTATCAACAACAGTGTCTTGGTTAACAAACCTACTGCAGTTCTGATTTCGATGTGGTGTTGTTTTTGCTGATCTGTGGCTCTAGAGGCACTTGGTGTTCTCCAGAAGCACAAATATAATGGAGACTGGAGGAGTAACCCATTTTCTGGGCAGATGTTGTTAGCACATTGCTGTGCACCACCTCAACAGTGGGATAAAGCTGAGTCTTCCAAGCAACCATGGCTGTGACACTGCATGAGTTTCTTTAGCCTGAGTGCCAGCTTAAACTGATCCTACCCCTCTTCTCATCCAGCTGTTCTATTATTTTGGCAGCTACTCAAGATTTCCTGGAATAATTGCAAATGAGTAATAATTTTTCATTTAGCTTATATGCAGCCCTGGAATCAGTGATCATTTGCATGCTGTAATAAATATCCAGCCATGCCTTGGACGTAAGTTCTGTATATTTGAACAGCAAACTTCAGGAGGAGGGGGACAGAGGTAGAGTCCAATTTGTTATTCTTGTTATTAGTGTAGGTTCTCATAGTTTTAAAATCAACTTTATTAGCAGAAAATAATGATGTAAAAATAAATAGGCATGTTCTGCTGGCAAGCAGGTGGCCAGGAGCAGACAGAATTGAAAAATCAAAAATCCTGTTGTAGGATCCAAACTACCTGGAAGTGCCTGAGCTGTGTTTTTCTGCTCAGTCCAGGCTGTCCCATAAATGCTAAGCATCTCAAAGGTCATCCAAATAAAAAGTAAACGCAAACAGAGGCTTCTTTCTCCCACACAGACCTCCAGCCTGCTCAAGATACAATAGTGAAAGCTTGCCTGTTTTGACTATTAGTCAGTCTTACTCCGCTGCCATTTGGGAAAGTTATGAACAGCAGTCTGGGGGCTCTTTGCAGGTGACCTAGGGCAGGACACAACATCTGTCATGCTTCCAAAAATATGAGGCCCTCTTTAAAGCCACTCCTAAAGACTTTCTTGGCTAGAAACTGACAAGAAAGTGTACAATAAGGAATGATTTTCTGACAAAAAACACCAGTACCTTGCTCCTCTCTGGTGCAGCAGTTTGGCTTTACATCTGGTAGCAGTCTTCCAGGCAGTGAGTTTTATCCAGTTTTTCCTGGAGAACTTTTAGTAGCTTAATTGATATGTTTAATACTAAAACCCAACCAACCAGACAAAAAACCCTATCCCAAACAAAAAAACCCCTCACCAAGACAATGAAGTGGGAGCTCTCAGTCACCTCCTCTTCATGTCCAGGGAGAGCAATGTTGCTATATCCATGATTTCCTGTCATTGTCACAGCTCCTTTTTCAGTTTTCTCTCATTATGAATACCTTAAATGCAAGCTGAGAAGAAAGGTAAGAATGAAATATCATGCTCTCTCCCCTAACAAAACACCTCCTTTTCTTTGACTGCTCTAGCCTATATATGTTGCTAAGATACAGAATCATAGATAGGATGAAGAAAAATATTCTTGCAGAATTTAAATGGCTTGAATTACCTGTAATGCTGAACAGCTTGGCTTGCTGCCAGCAATAACTTCTATGTGTGAGCATAGGATAGTGAGACTGGTGTTTTTGTGTTTGCTGCTGTGAAAACCTGACAAATGGGATTCCTTGATGCTGTCCTGCACCCTAAGGAAGGGTCCTTGGAATGTGGCAGTGAACAGAGTGTAAGCTGAGCAAGTGGGAAGGCTGTCGTCAGGACTGAGGTGTGTGAGCAAGACAGCACTGGATACTACCGTGCTTGCCAGACATGGCACAATTAGTTTAGCTGCAAAGGAAAGACGTTTCCTTCCAACTAGGACACACAGTTATTTTGTCTTGGACACTTGGAGACAACCTTTCAGGGTAGGAATCCACAAACCACAAAAATACTCATGTTAAAAGAATCTGGCCAAAGATGCTACATTCATGTCTGTTTGTTTTTCCTTTTTCCTTTTACAAAATGAAAGCAAATTCCTTTGCTGCAATCAATAGTAGACCAAAGATAACTTTCTTCAGTTCAAGACTAGAAGCAGTATTGATACAAAACTCTTATTTGTTACAAATTATACTATACAAATATTCTCTAAAAAGATGAAGGTTAATATAAAATTTTTGTGACTTAATGAAAAAAGCCCCATCAAAATCTAAGGGGAAGCAAGTAAGTAGGCATATCCAGCTCACATGTGTTTGTTTAAACATACTTTACATATTAAAATGCAGTAGTTACTTTCTGGATGAGAGCTCTCAAATTATAAAATTAATCTGTCAGATTTTCAGACTTGGCAGGGTAAAAGGCTTTCTTGCTGTGTTCTGAGTAGGGGAAAAGCATCACCTCAGTGGTAAAAGAGCTAAATAACCACAGATAATGGAGGGAAAGTTTAGGAAAATAATTACGTAAATTCACTTCAGTCCTGATCCTGCAACCTTTAACCATACAATGACATTCTCTGCCCAGCAGCAGACCCGAATTTACACTTTGCAGAATCACATCCTTACTGAGGTAGAGACTGCCAAATAGCTGTTAGTGAGGGAAGTGCCATGTGTGCCAATTCTAGAAACCAGAAAGGCAGTACAGTCTGCCCTATATTTTCAGGCTTTCGGTAACTTACATAAGTAGGTGCAAAATATTTATTTTTATTTCTGGTTCTTTTCTTTGGAAGTGCAGCCATGTGCAATCAGGTGGAATAAGTGTGCTGATAATTTTCCTTCAGAAATTGTAATGGTTAGCGATGTGGACACTTTTCTTTTTAGGCAGAAACCATGAGGTACTGAAGCAAGCATTCACTTTTCTTGCACTTGAGGTCACAAATTTATGCAAGTCAAAAATGTTGGGCCTGCCAAAAACATCATGCTACACTCCACCAAATAAAAGGACACTGTTATTCTTACAAGGAAAGGTTTGACAGGACAGGAAATAGGCAGGGTCATAGAAGTTTACTTAATACCAAAACTTACTTAACCATCTTTAAGCCAAAATACAATGATAGTTATTTAACAACAACAACAAAAAAGTTAGAAGGTGAGGAATAAGACAAATACAAGAGCTCCAGACTCTGTTATTACAGGAGCAGCAACCAGTACAGAAACTAGGGAAGCTTAATTTGCATAATTCAGGTTACTATGTATCACCCACCCTTACTGAGTTAAAGTATTAAGTAAGTTTTAATTTATATGCTGAACTTGCAGCCAGAGGCATCTGATTTGGAAAATCCAACACAGAGCTTACCAGGCTGTACATTACTTTCATTACAATGCAATCCTTAAGTAGACTGCATTCCACTTAAAGGAATGGCGGAAGAGAGTAAAAAGAGAGCGAATACGAAAGATAGGAAAAATGTTGCTGTTCATTACGATTTTCCATTTTTGTTGAAACGCAGCAGGAGAGAAAAGCCACAGGCTTCTCTACTGCTCTTGCATGCCAGGAGGGATTATGCAAACACTGCAACCACCCAAATCTTATTTAAATTATAGTCATTGTTCCCCCTTTAATGGTTATACTTTTGCCTGCTTTCACTCAAATATTGCTGCATCTTGCTTTCCGCCAACATAGTCCCAGTGGGAGTCATCAACTCTTAATTATAGAAGAACAGATCTTTGAAAAATACCTCTGAAAAAGAAGTGGAAAAGAATGCAAACTTTAAGTGCCATCTAGTGGCTGATCTAAAAACCATTAAAATAGATTAAAAAAATTCCTAGCATGCCACAGAGTAACATTACAGTAGCTGAACTGAGGAAGCTGTGCTTAAATTCTCAACTGCTACAGACCAGGTTAACACTCTGGGGGAAGGGAAAGGACTAAAGATCAATGGTAGCAATGGTATTATTGCCATGTTTTCTCGTTAAGATTTTTGTCCAAAAGTGGAGAGTTCAAGCGGTAGGAACTGTGTAGGAATCCCATGTTTCTTCAAAACCCTCACCAGCTTATGAGCTTCTGCCTTTCTAAGGACATAGAGGTTATCATAAATATTGCAGCTGAAATAAAAAAATAGAACCCCCTCAGATCTCAAAATAGAACCCAAACCATGGAGGTGAATCTGGGGCCAAGCATCTGAACTTTCTTCTAAACTCACCTGGGGTGGAAGGCCAGATTTTCTCTATCCCTGTAACAAGTCAAATCCATTTCTGAAAAAAAGGAAGCAGACTTTTAGCTAGTAATGTCCTTTCCCTTTCCTTGCAGGAAAATGCTCTTTTCTGCTGTAGATAAAGAATTCCCAGCAAATTACTTTTCATTTATAAAAGCTTCATGTTTCATTCACACAGAGGATGTTCCACAAGATTGTTCCCCAAGCTTTAGGGAACTCCTCCGGCAGATGAGAGTAGTTGAATTAAAGAGTAGCTTTGTCTGGATCTGTTCAGTGATAATGGAGAACAGCCCAACATAATTTTTACCTTAAGTGATTTTCATTTTGTTACTTTGGAAATAGCTTTAGATATCTTCAGTTTCATACCTGCAGCGAGCCCTGGGCGTCACACCTCAGTGACAGGCTCTGGAGACATGAATCTGTCTGCACAGAAGTGAGCCCTATGCATACTGCTCGGTCACTTCTCCTGAAGTGACTTGCTCAAGCAGAAGCATGTGCACTTAATGACACACTTGGGCAGTTTGTCACTCAATTACAAAACTAAATTACAACCAGGTAATGTAGGTAAATCTCAGATAAAGTAATGAAAAAGATCGTTTCCCAGTCCCCTCTCTTGCCAGATACCAAGATAATACACTTTTTAATGCAGATATTATAGGAAAAAGGGAACATGAAAACAATTGGTAGGGTATTGGTTTTCATATTGATGAAATTGTGGGACTATAAACAAAAAAATATGCAGATAGCTTGTTTTGAACCATAAAGTAGCAAATGCTGTTGTAAGAAGCCTCTACTCGGTACCAGTACAAAGTTTCTACAAGTTTCAAATGCAGCCCTTAATCTGCAGTAGCAGTACCAATTTAAGAACTCTCAGTACATTGGTAACTCTTGTTGCCCGTGTAGAAATATTTGTCTTTCATAGATTTGCTACTCCTATCGAAGCAAACCCCAACACTCCAACAGGAATTATCAGAATTCCTTACCCACCTGCAATGGTTTGGTGCACACGGAGGAGCTCAGTGTGGAGTTGAGCTTGAAAGCATTTCTCATTTCAGATAAACTTTCTCAAGGTCCAACAGGGAACGGCCTTGCAGCAATCTAAAACTCATGACATGCTTCTCTAGAGAAGTACTGAGAAACAACAGAAAGGAACTCCACCATACCGATTTTCAAAATAAGTGAGCCTTTTTCGGTAGTGACACTTTAAATAATGGTTTTTGTGTTGACAAGTAACAGCAGGCATGCATATGTAAATTTGTTTTTCCTCGTATGTCTGATTGTGCTTTTTGTAGCAAATACTTATCTCGGAATCTGTAGTATTAGCATTATTTTCAAAAATGGAAAATCAGATCAGTTTCCAACAGGTACAATAAATAATGACTATCAACAGAACTCCAACTTCTTCCTTGTAGGCTGCTGTTCCAAGTGAGACCATCGTGTAGTATCTTTTTTTAAAAAGGACTTGCACCGGTGGATCCCCTGCTGGGTTTTTGCCTTGGGAGGTGGAAACTAAAAATTGCAACAAAACTTTCTCTCGACTTACAGTCAACAGCTTTGCACAAAAGGATCATAGATTTTTAAGACCTTTAAATAGCCTTTGGTAACTGAAGTTCCTTTTTGGCAGGTTACAGAACTGAAGAAACTTAGTGTCAAGCTCAGCTTTTCCAGTTCATTTAGACCGCACTGGTATGATGGGCTCTTTGCTTACAGTGGCATTCTGCAGGGTGAGCCTGCTCAGGACGGTCTGTCTGGGTGTACAGATACAAGTACAGTGCTGTGATCAGGTAAGGAACACCACCAGCAAAAAGACTGATTGGCATATCATGCACATAGGGGAAAAGACTTCTACCCTAGACAAAGCTTAATGTACTTCTTGTTTCAGCACTGCCAAGCCACTGTAATGCCCATCCCGTGGCAGAAGGGATCTGAATGCTGTCATGCTCCTCTTTATTTTCCAGCTCCATGCGGGGGAGAGTGGGATAAAATGTGTAAGATGTGTAGTATTTTGGGCCTACTTCACTAGAAATAGTCCTAGATGAGGACATGAAACCAATACCTACAGGATAATCTTGATCTAAAACTACCAAGCAGAAGAGTGCTATGGACATCAGTCTACAAGGGGCCCACCTTTCCACTGCTAAAACTTAAAGCACACTATTTCCTACCTGTGGTTTCCAGATAAGAGTATCTTAAAGCACAGACAACTGCAGGAAAAGTGTTCAAGAGCTTCAGAGCCTTTTCTAATTATTTTATGTAAAGTGGAAAAATAGTCACTTTTCTTTGCTTTTTTGTTTCTTCTCTTCTGTGCATGTTCTTTCACCTAAAAGTTAGAGAATCATTTAAGAAATTCTGCACACTTACTGAATCAGGTTTAGGACAGATTTCAAAAGAACTCTCCGTTAACTGGACAAAAGTGAACTTAAAAAACCAAATTGTGCACTGCTTCAATAATTCAGAATCTTTCTTCCATACAGTAACATATTAATAAATTTGTAACACATATTTCAGCAGCATATTTCATAGCTCTTATTTACAATACAGAAGTTATTTCCAGATGAGTTGTGTTACTTAGCTCAAACACTGTATTGCTTTTTCTTTTAAAATAAGGGAGCTCAAAAATTGGCCACTTGAGGATCAGCTAAGGATCAAAGTCAGAACTTTAGCTTTGAACAGAAACGCAAGTATTTGGACAGGTTGAAAAGATGCAGTATTAAATATCTTTGTCTTATTCTGATTTAGAGGTGAGAGTGGGAAGTCCTATCGATACTGTCACTGATGCTGTATGAAACAGGCTCTCAGTATGAAAGCCTGAGCCACATGGAAGATAGCTTTCAGAGGTCTAACACAAACTGGCAAGGGAACAATTGGCCATTTTATTTTAGGTGAGTAAAATCAAAAAGTGATAAAAGTTATTTTTTAATTTATTATATAATTGCCATATAAACAATGCATTCTTATTGCTGAGGACCGAACATCTTGAAAGAAAAAATAATACATCAACTAGTAAGTCAGGCCAGTCATGCACATTTCCTCATTATGCAGACAAATTCACGGGAGGCTAGATACAGACAAGTCTCAATAAAACTGGAAATATTTTTATGTACTCCAAAAATCCTACTTCTAATTGAGATGAAAATTTAGAAATAGTGTAACAAAAAAAAATATATATAGAAAGCACATTCAAGTAATTTTCAGTTCTTTCCAGTAGAACCAAAGCCACCTTCACCACGTTCTGTGTCATCCAGAGCCTGAAAGACATCAATTATCATAAGCTGGTTTAGTGCCTTAACTTGCCTTTTGTTTCTGTACAAAAGATATTGTCTATCATTTACTTGTAACAAGAGAAGAAACTAAAGAAATGAAGAAACCAAAAAATGTATATGAGACACTCTGGACTATCTTTTGTACAAGCTTAAACAAATGCTTGTGAGGCAACCATTTCTAGTATATACTGAACTGTTTCTCAAAAACTCTGAAAACTTGCCAAAAAAAAAAAATCCACCCAAGTGCATACAAACAATCAAGACTTTCATTGAGGTAGCACTGCTGCTATGCAGTTTTACCACTGAAAGTGATTTCAGCAAAGTATTTATCTGTATAATAAACTTTATCTTATATACAAGTATCTTAAACTATTAGTCATTGAAAAAAGCAGAAATACTTTATTTGGCAACTTACTTCAACTTCTTCTAGCTCAGGATAATAAATGCGTTCACAGATGAGCTGGGCAATTCTATCCCCTTTTTTAACTGCAGAGAAGTTAAAATATTAGCTCCTTCGAAAAAGTGAATAATTAATACAGACTTTAGACAATCTCCTTTCAAGGATATCAGAATACTTATTTGAAACTTAGTTAAGCTGATGTGAACAGTCCCAGAAAAACGGAGGTTAAGACAAACTTGTGTTTGGTCCTTTTAAGGTGAAGTGTCAGCAGCTGTACCAGCTCAAGGCCTTTCCATTCATTCCTGCTGCCGTACTCTGGCATCTTAAGTTCATTATGTGAAAGTACTGCAGAGATGGAGAGACAGCTGCATGGATAATGTAGCTCCTTTCTGAACTAGACCCAGGAATTTGGGGAGAAAAAAGCAAACTGGTAACAGGAAAACCGAGTTTCTCACTAGTAACCAATTCGGCTCACAGAACTTCCGTAAGAAGCTTGGGATGTGAAGATGCAGAAGAGGCCACAAAAACTGGCAATATTTTAACTGGGCACTGAAGCTTAGAACTGACATTTTGCAGAAAGACAGCATAATAAAGGGAAAATCCTGTCTTTCTTACTCATGCTTCCCAGGATTCTGGAGGAGTTTTTATCTCAAATACTACTCAGCTAATTTTTTGGTTTTTCAGAGAAAGGTAGAAACTTAATACAAAGTTGCACTTCAGTACAGGTTGTGAATCCAAAGCTTAGCTAAGCAGGGTTGTTCTGGTTTGCTTTTGTAGTGGTGTGATGGTTTTGCAGGTGGGTTTTTTGCATGCTGCTTAACTTGCTATGAGTAGAATCTTTTCATGTTCCTTTGACAGGACATTATTAAGTATGTATGTTTTTGTTAACTGAGAGGAGAAAAATGTTCCCAGCTAATTCTACCTCTGCATAAACTTTTAAAGAAAAAATTAGTTTATCATTCCTAGTCAGATGGCTGAAAATAGGTTCTGCCAGGCTTAACAGTTACCTTCAAAAGTCTCCTTGCCAAAGTTGAACAGAACCACACCAACATTTCCCCTGTAATCCTCATCAATAACACCAGCTGTCATGAGAAAGAATTCAGAGAGATATCCAGTTAGTAAAAGTCAGTATATAAGATAACTAGATTAGATAAGGTTTAGATTAATAAATTATTACAGCATCTCATACTGGCATTCTTTATACTACTGATGCACAATTAAACAATACATATGCAAATACTGAGACATCTAAAAATGCTAATCAGTCTTGCAAAAGGAACTGAAAAACACCACCGCATGTCAAGAAGTGCTTTACCACTGTAATTTTTGTAGTAATACTCTGAAACAGTAGTAATAGTAGTAATAATCTGAAATCAAGACAGCTAGACCAAATTCAGGCTCCACTGTTCTGCTAACTTCAGCTCTTTCAGTGTCAAGTAGAAAGCTGTTCTTAACTCCTAACATTTCATTTGAGAGCGATGGATTTGCACAGATCCAAATCCTGTACCTCTGGCAAGGTAACAGAATCAGAGCTGTAAGGAAATAATTGTCATACAGGTAGATTCAAGTACCAAGTCTATAAAACTAGCTTACTCTTATATTTTGTCTGACTGTATAAGCTACACAGTTCAGAAGATTACCTACCAGTGCACATCAAAATAATTATATTCTGCTTCTTTAGAGTTTTTTTCTCAGATACAGGAAGCATATTTCCAGTAGAAAACAGGAGTTTGGGCCTCCCTCTGGTCCCAAGTATGTATTTTGAAGTCTACTTGCAGAAATAATGTAAATACTAAAATTAAATGCCATTCCAAGACATTCCTAGACTTATACAAAGTACTACCATTAGAGATTACAAACACCAGAGGAAATTGTAGTATGACTGTACCTTGAGTTTTAATGTTGAACCACAAAATGCACATTCAAGAATAAAAACCGTTTTTTTAAATTAGTTTCTTCAGCTTTGTGAAAAGATTGTAATGCATATGATCCAGTTACCATGCAATCTCTGCACGGGCTCTAGTGTGGAAAAGGTATTTACACAGCTCTCTTATGTAATGTTTTGGGTTAATCCAATGGCATTTCTGAACAGCTTCCTAATTAAGGTGCTAGTAACACTAGGAGTATCCCCTGAGTTTTGAAAATTCAGAAAAATATGCATTTCTCAAGTTAACTTGCTGGTTAAAAAATGGATAAAGCAGAGTATAAGAAGTCATCTTTAATGCCTAAACCAAAAAATAACTTCTATGGCAGGCACTGCCTACAGAAGTATGATGCAGTTGTTATTTTATAAAATCAGTAATCTTCTTTATAATTAAGCAAGTTTAACATAATTATGATGCACTGTCTCTCTCAGGTGTTACCCAGGTAATGTCCTTTCGCCAGACTACCCACGAAGCCATCATTCATTTATGTGTTACAGTGTGAAACTAAGGCACTTCCATGATCAGTATTTACCAAGGATTACTAAAAAGAATAAAAGGCTTACCTCCAACATCTATGAAGTGCTTTGCAGCTAAACCAGAACGTGGTGCTAGAAAAGAATTTTTTTGTAAGTATTACAATTTATTTCTTTTAAAAGGTAGTATTTATAGGTTATATAGTGTGTTTGCACAGAGTCTTGGCAATGACAATTGTTTCCCCAGTCTTTTAAAAATAAACAGGATACTAAAGGAATTACTGTAAGAGTTTACATATATATTAAACACAGTAACAGCTGCTACAGGCTACAACAAAATTGCAGTCTTTAAGTGACAGAAACATATCTTTTATTTGACCTGCAATTGCAACTGGAGCAGACAAGGACTGCCTAATCTTGGTTTATTTTTGGTGACTACCTCTGGTTTGGCATCATCTCAGAAGCATATTAGGTCAATCCATTTAAGTTATGATGGAAAAATTATATTTGGCAAGCAATTTCCTAAGCAGTATTATACACAGATAATTTATGTGTGGGGATTTGGGTTTTACTTACCTTAGCCTACTGTGATGAGAAGCTAAAAATGATATGCTCTTCAAAATTTTCTTTGGGATAAGAGAAATGCACATGGTGTTCTCCTTTTACATAAAAAGACATGGTGAACTCTCATCATGTTCTTCCACTGGACTGGCTATTGCTTTTTTACTTCATGAATTCATACATAATTCAGATAAAGAATGCACAAAATAAACAGAACATCTTGTACAGATTCTCTCAAATATTCTGTCACCAAAAGTAATCAAATTCTACTATACTGTTACTTTGGGGTTAATTTTTAAACATACAGGGATGCATTTTCTGTATGTTCACTGCCTATTGGTATTTCTGATTAGAATTCGGAAACTGCAGAGAAGTAATGAACTACTGCAGAGCCTATGAAGTTGTATGTAGAGTACAAGCATTTTTGCTGATCATCCTTTTGTCACTTGACATACACCAAACCTCAAATGTATTTGACAACAGGTAACAGGAAAATCTCTATTACAAGACTGAGTGAATCACACAGCCACGTGGCCTCTCTTTTTGTGTAGACTAATTCTGAAAGCTTTAGGCAGAATCTAAACGGGAAGATGGCATCAAACCTGTTCTAGAACGACTCTGCAGCCTTTTCACAGCTTGTACTCACCTACTCGGCCATAGCATCCAGAAGGAAGTGCTATTTGAATGTCTGTTTTCACTACAGCCTTTTCCATGGGTGGGATCACACAGTCATAGGCACTACATTAAAGAAAGAAACACTAGTTTATACAGAATATTTTTTAAAGTTTCTTTACTGTAACTTAAGGTACAAAATTACCCAAATCTGCCTGGGAATTTATACCATGAATTTTTGACAACAAATATTTACAGATTTGCAAAATTTAATGCAGATCCTAAACCACAAGATGCTGCCATTCTGATGGTGCTAGTGTAAGATTACAGAAGTGTCATTTGAACAGCATACTCCTGCAACTGCCAGTTTTAAATGTTTTTTTTAATTGGTAAGATAGAAAAAAGTTCAACTTTAAAGTTAACTTTAAAAGTTTAAAAGTTTAACTTTAAAGTAACCATTAGGTGAGCGTGGTTGTGCATTTTTTTGTGCAAAAGCAGAAACTTGACGGATTATACGCTCTGATTAAGCTTTCTACAGCAGATGAGCTAGTAATCAAAATAAATAGTCTATTAAGTTAACTTTTAGGCAACAATGGTTTTTTCTAAGCAGTCTGACAGTTCACGATTCACATGATTCTCCTGGGAACTCTGAACTACAGAGATTTTAAGAACTTGCTGAAGCTACCCAACGGGAGGCTTAATGAAAGGTAGTAGTGACAATACTTGTCACATCCTGACCTTGACAAAGAACTGTTTTTTAAACACTGGGAAGCACTGAAAGGTTTTCTATAAAACAGGTATTTTCCAGGTCTATAGTGCACCGTTGGAACAAGAACAAAAACAAACCTGGCGAGACAAAAGGGATAAAAAGAAAAAAGGGTAAAGTGTGGTGAAGTAAATCTTCAGGAAAGAAGTCAGAGAGGTGAAGGAAGGAAAAGGCTGATTATTCTAAGTAATACTAAAAAAGGTAAGTTAAAAGTGGTGGCAACAAAGTTCAGATGTAACTTGTGACTTGATCAGAGAAGCACTATGCAAAGAACCACAAGTCTAGCTACAGGTATTCCTGAACATAGTGAAAACCATTGAAGAAGGGTCATTATAAATTCAAACAAACCAAAACCCAAGTCTGTACATCGACCCACATGGTTTCCAGCCAGGACCACTATCAAACTGCTACAACGCCCTTTGGCAGGCAGCACCCCGGAGCCAAGAGGAAAGCAGAAAAGCACAAGTGCTGGCAAGGAGGGCCCACGTGCGCTACCATTTTTAACTTTCACAGGAATGCACCCGGCCGACGTGGGCACCAACAGCAGTTCCGGATGCTGTGTCAAGCCCGACTTTTAGCCAACGACGGCATCTCTGCCTGATGAAATCAGTGCTGCAGCACAGCTGGATCACAGATACCCGAAAGTGGTCAGGGATGGAGGAGCAAGGGAGCTACGCTCCGGTCAGCTCTGACCTGCTCTCCTGCATGGCCAGAGAGCCTGGCCGGGGGCTCGGCTCGGCAAGAGGCCACGAAAGCGCTCTCAGCCGCCGGAGCCCCATGCCCAGGGCTGGCCGAGCGGCGCGGCATCGAGCGCGGGCTCACGCCCGGGTACCGTAGCCTCGCCCTCCCTCACCTATACAGATCGTAGCCCGCAGCCCGCGCGGAGCCCCTGGAGGGGGCGAAGGCGTTATCGGACAGCTTGGTGAAGCGGAGCCGCGTGGAAGCCTCTCCGAGCCCCGAGCCCTTCTGCCTCTTGCTGGGGGACGGCTGCGGCACGGCCTCGGAGGCGGGCATGGCTGAGAGAGCAGGAGAGACGCTGTGAGGGACGGCCAGCCGCGCCGCAATAAAAACCCGCCAAAACCCGGCACGGCCCACG
>VXBT01001422.1:0-17309 GCA_013400235.1 Oriolus oriolus
CAAGCTGAAGTTGGAGGCTTTTGAGCGGCTGGGAACGGGTCTATGGGTGGTGGGTTGAGGATCTCCCTGCGGGGCTGTTGGATGGTGGTTCCCTTCGGGAGCTGGAGCTTCTGAGGCCTGAGTGTGGTGTCGTCCCTTGGCAGAAGCCGTGGGACGACGAGGCAAGAGGGAGGAAGAGCAGCGGCTTCGAGCTCAGGAGTGGACCGGCGAGGCTCGAGGGAGCAAGAGGAGCAGCAGCTTCGTGCTGAAGTGTAGCACGCCACACTAAGATCAGCTGCTCTGAGCAGGGTTGGGTGCTCGCTGGGAGCGCTCTTTTAGAGGTTGTCTGGTGCCTAGAGTGTCTTTTACAAACCATGAGGTTCTCTGAGAGGCATACGGGTACCCTGCATATAACTGAGGCGGTGGTATATGCTCTGTGTTCCACTGAGGTTATACGATGGTCACTGCGGGGGATATTGTTTTCCCCTGTGTCACCTAGGGCACGCGAGGTCCTTCCTGAGGCGTGGGGCCAGGAGTTGTGGAGCGGGCAGGATTTTTTTAGTGCAACGTCTTGCACAAAACCTTTTTTCTTAAGCATCCATTTTAACCCCATGTAAGCTTTCATAGCATTTCCCACACTATCTTTGACATGAAAGTACGAAATCAGAAATTACCCACTTTTTCCTTTTAAAATTCTCAGCAGCATATTGATGCCGCTTATTTCCTGTATTGGGGGAGACCCTCAGCTGCTTCAAATAGACTTTCCTTTCAAAACTTTTCAGATCTCCATCATTGCTTCGCTTGTGGGTTTTTTCCCTGATCTAGATATTATTTGAATATATAATATTTATTTGCTTTCCTCGATGAAAAAGGATATCCCTGTGGTTTTCCTAGTGGTGTCACTGGTACAAAGAGAAGTTTAATGATGGTGAGACTTCCCCTACATCCTATGGGGAACTGTTCTGAATTTTCGCAGAGTTCATCCCAGGGAGCTGCCTTATGTGACGGAAGGTAAAGCAGACAGGTACTGCTGCCCTTGTGATCACTTTCTACTGTTGGTTACTCCAGATTAAGGGAAGATGAGTATCACTAGAAGAAAGCAAGACTGAATGATCAAATGAGGGTCTGCCAATTGTTTAATTTCCATCACAATAGAGTCAGAGTCTTTTAATCACAGTATTTGCAGAACAGATACTTAGATGAATTCTAATACTAATTTTAGATTTTGTAGTCTTAACAAAATGATTCAGAGAAAGTTGGTCGTTTTTTGGTTGTGTGGGGGTTTTTTCCTCCTTACCAGACAAAATTGTAATTTAACTTTCTCAGTTCCTTCCTGTAATATCTTGAAAGCCACTCTTGCATATTGTTAAAAAAATACAATACATAGAAAAAACATATACTCTAGTATTAGAATGGTTCTGCCCATAAATTAATATAAGATTTTGCCACCTAGGACTGCCAATTCCAAGATCTTGAAGCTGGCATGCAAAGCTAATTGAGGACAATTCTTTGAGAAAGATGGATCCCAAGGTATTTGAGTCCCTGAGGTAAGAAGCTGGCCTGAAAATCTAGTGGGAAGGGAAAAGTACTTAGATGTTCCAATCAAGTTTCCCCAGATTTATTGATATTGATTTAAAATCCAGGTAATCCTCTGTAAGATTTTCAAAGGAACTGAACAAGTCTTATTTAAAAAGTATAAAAAAATATGTTAAAGCAGTACTAGTCAGTGATTGTACCTACTGGCCATGCCCAACCACTGTAATACTTTCATCTGGCAAAATGATAAAGCCAGCTTCATAGAGAAGGAATTTTTTTCCCTTTGCAAACTTTCAGAAAAGCAAGAAACAAAAATACTCTATAAAAAACCAAACATACGAAATAACAAAATAACTTCTTGTTCTTATGTGCCACTGATAGGGAAAGCATCGTAAATGAATGCCTCGTTATTGAAATCTTTCAGCTGATCCATGTTGCGTGTCGACTTATTACCCTTTTTACCAGCTTTCATTAGGACAAAGCATCAAATGGAAATCAGTCTCACCTAACCCTTTAACATTTTTATTTTCAAAGGGATAATAGGTGTTCTGAGGAAAAAAAATCCCATCTCTTTAGTATCCTTCTGGCATTGACAGTCATGAGGCATTTATTTATTTATTTTGTTGTTCCGTGAGTTTTGTGCACACTGAAATGTTGACAGCTGATCTAAGGAGGGGTTAGGTTTGTCAGAAATCATATGAATGGATCTATCATGAGTTTCTCCCCATGTCTGCCGAAGTCCGGTACCAGGATCTTCAAGGTTCTCACCCCAAACTGTTTTTACAAACGATGATAACCAAATATTCTTGCTAAGGGTATGCACATCTAGTCCCCTTTTTTGAAATAATTACAAATAACAGCTATGGCAGAGAATTACGTAACCTAATTACATTATTCTAGAAAACCTTTCCCTTTCATTGCTTTTGGTGACAGACCTTTCCAGTTTATTTTGCCAACCCTTAAGGGTCAAGGTCACCAGCAGTGCCTACTCTGGACTACTTTTGCTCTCTTTTCATTCTTCTGGGGACAGCAATAGCACTAAAACACAGTTTAAGAGGGAATGACAGCTTCTAAGAGGCAACCCACAGGCATCAGAAGTGGCCCTGCTGGGGTGACAGAGCTATTGACGAGCTATCTGCTAGATGTTTCCTTTGTATTAAGTTTATGACAAGCTAGGTATTTTCTATATGAGGCTAACAACCTGTAGTGCTTGGTATTGCAGAAATAGTTCACTCACTCGTTTACTTTTTTGGGCACCATTTCTTTGTTCTGCAGCTGTAGTAAATCACAGATTAGTAACAGCATCATGTGTGGCATTTCTGGAAGACACATTAGGCATGGGAAGCTATGAAACAAGGAAATTATGCTTCGATAAAGGACAAAGACCGCTATACAGTTTTCCATTTTTGTGATTGGTTGACCCTATTAGATCCCATGTTGTCTCAACACTCTCCATTCAGTGATGGATTTTCTTTTTTAAAAAAAATCTTCCTTTAATTATTTGCCTGACGATATTTTACTGAAGAATTTATGAAAATATACTTTTATTGTTGGGGGGAGGGAAGGAGAAGTGATTTACCTTTATGCTTATACTGAATCATAAGCTTAAGATGTTTTCTCATTTTGTAATCTACACACAATCTCCACAACCTCTAATAAATTGATCTATGTTATTTCCCGTTTTCTTTTTTTCTTTTGTAATTCAGCAACTTTTGTATTTTTACTGTGGCTTTATATTGTAAAGTCCCTTCAGGTGGGAATACCTCCTTCCTCCTCATTTTGCTTTCATGCATGATATAGCTTACATGGACTCACAATGAAACTGTCTCAGCTCTTTTAAGTTTCCCTGTGAGGGAGAGATACAACTCCACTCATGAGTAACTTTTCTCACGTTAAGTCTAGTAACAGTGAATGTGAACAGGTCAAATCCAGCAATGTTTTCCTGTAGATCAACAATAGGATCTTATGAACTCCCATGTGGTGTGGGAAATCAAAGAAGATTACAAATGGTACCATTTGTATGAGTGTTTTGCTTCCCAGAAACCCGTAAGCCATTTGGAAATGTCTGCTGTGTGAGGCATGCAAGAACTATCATGGAGGATGTAATAGCTTGGTTCCATGGAGTTAGCACAGCTGTAGCTGAAGTGGAATGGAGAAATTCTACAAAGGAGATTTAAAATATTATCTACAAAAGAATAGATAGGTAGAGTACTCAATATAATTTGATTGAAAACACATTTAAAGACAGATTTCTGGCTGTAAATCCCAAAGATCTTATAAAAACTCAGGTGACAATCTATTTTGAATCTAGAGCCAGCAGTCACTCGGGTCAAGGGGGAAACTTGACAGGCTTTAGTAGAGGCTGGAACCTGGAGCTTAGTCTGCAAGAGGAAAAATTCCTCACCTGACTTGTGTATAGTGTGGGTTATGTAAAAGTGATTAAGAAATCAGCCGCCATACCATTTCAGTGGCAATGTCACAGAAACACTGCCAATTACTGAGTCACTGACCTAATTTAGAATCAAGGTATTGCTGGAGAATTAGATGATAATAAATACCAGAAGTGATGAAGGAAGATGAGAAGTTTTGAGCCAACAAGTCACTCTCTTTTTAGGGAATCTGGAAAACATGTTGCTCAATCTGGCAAAGAGCAAGCAATTAGCACCACTCATATCTCAGTAAAAGTGGGGAATTACTTAGGAAGCTTAGTGATTGTCTGCACTGGCAGACACTAAAAGATTACTCAGATGGATGTGGGTTAGTTGAATACATCAACCAGACTGGAACCTTCTAGCCAGTATGAGTGGAAAACGAAGGCTCAGTCTCTGATCTGTGTCGATGAACAACAAAACCTTGACTCCAATGACCACTTCTGTTTGTGCTACCACACAAATATATAGGCATCTTTTTTTTTATTTTTCGAGTTTTTTGTGTGCTGCCTCCAGAGAGCAGATGTAGCAGACATCTTCTAAGGATATGACTAGAAGGCCTGCTAAAAATATCACACCAGATGAGAGAGGCACTCCTTGAATGGCCTTGCAGAGAGAAATGTCGGCTAGGAGGGCTGCGGTCGGGCACTGACTCCCAGGGAGGGATGGGACATGGAGTGAGGGACAAGCACGAGGGAAGGATGCACCCTCTCCTGACTCCTCCTTTCTGAAGGTTTCGAGGACCCTCTCACCTCGTGCGCTTTCCAGAGAGATGCAATACATATATTTGGATGCAAAAGGATTTCTCTGATACCAAGAGAATGCTATGGGACTTCTTTAACAGAGATGAATTATCTGCATTCTCAGGGAATGTGGGACATGACTTGCACATCTCTAGTGACACTTATAACTAATGAGCATGTGGAGATTTTGTTTTGCGTTTCAGAAAGAATTATTTAATTAAACAATTGAAAAGGCCTTTACATAATAGGATTTTTCCTCTGCTAAAATAATTTAACTGTTCATTTTTTACCAAAGGAATAAAAGTAAATGCATGCTTGCTAATTGTTTTGATAAGAACAATAGACTGAATTATTGGGAGATAATAGGAGGGAAATATGCAGGGCTGAAATGTCTATTCTTAATAAAAATAAAAAATCCTTCTTGTGGATTAAAAATAAAAGCGTAAAAGCACATTTTCACCAGAATGAAGCCATAGAGCTATATATAAAAACAATCACAGAAATGAGAGTCAAGGAACAGGCGATGCAGTTGGTAATGTTCATCTCAGACAAATCGATAGAAAAATACAGAAGTAATATGTGCTTTTGGATTAAGAAAGGATAATATGCTGCTAAAGAGAGAGCTATATTACCAGAAATACGTCTGAAGATGTTTAGAAAGTCAAACACAGCAGCATTTGGCTGTGGCCACTCATCTGAATGACTATGTTCCCCGGGAAAAAAGTTTGCCCTTTTCTCTGTTTTGTTTACTGTATGTTCACAGGCCTGCTGATGACCCATGTAGGAACACTTCTGATATATTTGATACTCATGCAATTTTCTTGATGAAGGAATATGAATAAGAATTAGAACATGGGCCAAAATCTTGGCTCTGCTGAAGCCAGTGGCAAAATATCCTAGCTTCTTGCTTTTCTACTTACTGTCTCAACCATATCGATGTTACAAGTCCTAATCCTTTTCCAAACTGCTTTATAAAGGACCTTACTCTGACTGAAGAAGTAAGAAAAATATTATCCTGCATATAATACTAAATCTGTCATTTTTCTGCTTACTTCTCAACTGTAAGTGCCTGCACATATGTATTCCTTAACCAGAGGTATAAAACACATCCATATTCCTGCTTTTTGTGATCTGGTAGGTTTCACCATTTGCTAAATTACGTAAATACATTAAAAAGATCTCCTTGAAAAGAAAATAATCTACTTTTAGCATATATATCTCTTCAGTAATATGAGTAAAGAAAAATAATGTACATGATTAAAGCAGTGAGAGTTCATTCTGCAGCCATATGAGGTACCAGCACAATTTCCCTGTAAAACCAGGAACACTTGGTATATGTTACTGAGATTTATGAATGACAAGCATGACCAAAGTCTGTCATGTACTCCTCTTCCGCTATAGCCACCGAATAGCTATGAGATGGAGCATCAAAGCCCTTCAAATGTATGCTTTTCTTGGCTGTTCTTAGGTTAGTCTCTGTGTGGATTCAACTCTGATGATAAGCCCTTGAAACTGTACAGGCATTTTGATCACAGAAAAGCAAAATGCTGTCTATGAATCTAAACTGCAGGAACTAGATCCTCCATAATGTTCGTGAACTAGGTAAGTGTTTCAAAGGCTGTCTAACTCTACTTTAACATCAATTGCCAAACTCCATCTAAGAAGTTTTTACATAGGAACAGAGAGCAAATATTTTAAACTCCTCTCCTTTTTTTTTTCCTTTTTTTTTTCCTCACAAAGGCATACCAGGATGCCCATTTTTTAATAATAATGAATGAGTAGTCCCAGTTGAAGCTCTCCTTTCAGTCAAGGCCACAGGCTAAAAACCTAAAAGACAATGGTAGTGAGAGCCTCCTGGGATCTTGGACTGCTGCATTATTCCATCTCTGATATGCAAACCTAAGACATAACAAGAGTTAAAAAGGCTGTGTCAGGAATATCAACTCTGACATTTCTCTTTGTCACTAATTTTGTACAGTTATGTTACTGAACTCCATATAAGCAGTTCATTTATACCTTGGAAAAGGAGGGAAGGAAAAACAAACATCATGTGTAACAATAATGTAGGAGGCAGCAAATTTTGTATCAACAATTCTGCCACAGTATAAGGACAAAGATGGGTTTCAGTGTTTTATAGGAAGCTTGCATAATTGAATCTTTAAAAACTAGATATGCTACTGTACATGTACAGGTAGATTTGTCTAGCTTCAGCTTTTGTCTGATGGCCACTTCTGCAGTATGTAAGTGCCTTACAACAAATTATATTGCATTCATACAAACACAGAATCATTTGCTTCCTCTTTTGTAGAGCTTTCTTGCATGTGTAGGTATCTGCACACATATCAGAACATATACACAGTATAGATATATAATAGCATATATTTTGTATTATTTCTGCTGAGAAAGTTTATTAAGATTTAATAACCAAACATCCTTATTCTGACAGTTTTAATGTAAATTTAATAAGAAAAAAAGGTCTATGCATTTGTATTTTGACCATTGTTGTATCTGTGTCTGTAGATTGATAAGATTTAATAAAATCATTTTAGGTTCTACTTTAATTTAATTTTATCTTTATACTCAGTCCCTGAATGATTCCTGGAAAAACACGTTTATTTTCCAATATTTGTCAAGCACTGCATTAAACAGTGTGTGAACAGAAAGGTCCTGAACAGAAACTGCCGGGTGAGACCCAGTACAAGAGCCACCCTGTCACACCTTTGACCCCGTGCATGCAGCTGGCATCAGACAGATGCCTGGAGACATGGCAAATGTCCTAGCCCAGCTTCCATCTGCTGTAAAAAACACCCAGGCACAAAGGGGAGCCCAGCTAAGCCTGGCAAAATTGCTGCTGTGCCCTCTGGATGCGAGAGACAATGTGCAAAAGGCAGCAATAAAACTGCCCATATGCCCTTTGTTTTCACACTATCATAGCTATGCTGTGCAGCCTTATTTAACAGGACTGACAGCATAACCTACATGGAACAGCTTTTTCGACCAGTTCTGAGCATTGATTGTACTTTATTTATTCTTCACTTGAGCTATCAAAGGGAAAAAGTGCCCGTGGCAAGCTAGGTTGCAGTAACAATCTGTGCATTTTAAACTGTCTGCATCTACTTAGTTACTATAACTACTCCCAACTGCGTGATTAAATACAAATGATGTTTCCATATATTAACTGCAACCTTCTTTCCAATATGTGCTGAACATGATACTTAAAACACAAGATTCTTGAATGGAATAACATTTATGGGAGTAATTTCCCAAACATGTATGATTATCACTTGCAAGGATGTATACACCAGTCAAAATCCACGGTATGGTGTGAAATCATTTCCAATCTGCTGAGAATGGAAACAATTAAAATTCTCCTTCACAAAAAAATCTCTCATATAAATCATCTACCTGTTCATCACTCAGAAATTAAGATAGTGTTCAAATTTGTACATTCTGCATGCAATTTATGTATAAACATTACGTATTTTACTATATTAATACGTACTACTGTTTTAGATAATAGATTTAACATTTGAAATTACCTTTGATTCCTGTTCTATTAAAATCCAAACAGAAAACAAACCCAACAATGCCCCCCAACAAAATCAAACCACAAACCATGAAATCAAAACATTAATCAATGAACTGCTGATCCTTAATGGAGTGGTACTGTTAGTATATTTGAACAGAAGAACAAGTAAGCCACTGAGGTAAATTAAAAATGGGATAAAATTAAGAATGCTAGATCAAATCAACCACTTACTCCAAATCAACCACTCTTCTAAGACCACTTGCTTGGTAAGCAAGGGAAATTTGATAGCTCTGTTTAATCATAAGTTTCATAACTCATTTAATAGGACATGTAAAAATGGTTAGTAAAACAAAGCAAACAACAGAAATCTATTGCTCAGAAGATGAAGAAGGAAGAGGAAGGGGCAACATGAAGTGCAGGACTTATTCCAGTTCTGAGCTCTAAAACTGATTCCTGAGTGACTGTAGGCATCACTTAGAGACTACCCACCCTTAGATTTCCTACTTTTGACTGAAGTTCATATATTGAGCTTTTTTGTGTGTGTTTTATTCACAGAATTAGCAATATGTGAGAGACACTGGCACGAGAATGGCAAACATACTGCCAGGAAGCAGAAAGAGATGTGTCTCCAGCAGGGCAAGAATTGCTGGCTTTGCACATGACATCAGGATTAGCTAAATCTGAAGTCATGTGTACTTCACAGCCCCATTCAAAAGACAGACTCACAGAGGAGCAGGTGCAGGGGGGCTCTGTGGGTGATGGGAGGAACAGTGTTCAGATCAAAACTGCTGATGGTCTGAAGGAGGACCAGCATGTTGTCAGCTTCTTCAGCCCATTCTAATAACTGGGCATTGCTGAAGACTGTTGCTGAAATCTCCCTCAACATGGTTTAGGAAGATTATCCTCCAGTTCCTGTAGTCCACTCATGAGATGCAGAGAACTTAGAATATCTCCCCACATTTGTTCTTTTGGGAAGTAAAGTGTGTGGGGGTGTCTTTTATGTCATGCTTAGTGCACTAAGGAACAGACAGTGTATCAGTTTCCAAGATCTTATTCCAGAATAATAATAAAAAAATACATATATCTATATTAAAAAATATATATATACCCCTGAACATCATTGAAATAAGGAAAAAAATGCTGTTTATGGCACAGAGGACAGAAGGTAGTTCTGATTTCTGCTTTCAGTCTGCAGTTACAAAGCAGAGCTGTAGAGAATTTCAACTTTTCTCTCTTCTGACAGATACTATTGATCTCACCATCTACTGGTACTTCTTTTAGTCCACAGTGAACAAGTGTCTATCAATGCATCCCAGGCAAATGCAACTGCTTGCATGTGACTCGTCAGCTGGGAGGATTGTTTGCTCAAAACAAATGAAGTATTACTTCTAAAGGAACAAGTGTACTTTGTACAGTAGAAGGTTTAGAGGTGTTATCTCACTTTTGCAAAAGATGAAGCAGGAGAAGATTACTTACCCTTTCTCCTTCCCTTCTACGGAGACGAATCTTTCTTCTCTGTATAACGTGTGTCCTAGAAGAGGCTGGACCAGTACAAGCAGTCAAAAGAAAATGACCGGTGAAAAATAATAGTAAGTCCATATGGTGGAATAGTCTTTAAGAAATGTGAGCATACTGTCAGGTTTTTTATATTTCAAAGTAACTGCTGTTACAAAAGATGAGGGGAGCTTTTTATTAATATTAAAAATATTCCCTGACCAAACCTGAATCAAAATGGACTAACAAAGAAATAAAAAACCTGATACAACTGGTACATAGCATATTTTTATCTACTAAAATCTAAGTAGACTACATTTTACATGACCTCATATTCTTTCTTCTCAGGTATTCATGATTCTGAGATGTAGAGCAAGCAGATTGAACATGTCAAAGTCTGGAATTTCTGTTTATTTTTGTTTATTGCTTTTTTTTTTTTTCCTTTCTTTCCTGGCTGGACAACAAGTATTACACCTAACATTTCAAGTTTAAAGACTACAAGCTGTTCTTGTAATGATCACTGCATTTAGAGAAAAGCATTGAATCTGACAGATTTGTGTAAGAAACTAGTTTTGTAGTTAAGTGTTTTGTGTTTCTTTATCTTTGTGCTTACAATATCAGTAATATATTTTGCTTGAGGTCTAAAACTACAGCCTTTTTGGATTCAGTACTTAATGAAAACAGAGTATTATACCATGAAAGGTGACCTATTGAAGGCAAAGTGCTAATCAGTTGCAGATTGTTCAGCATGACCTAAACCCTCTTTTTATTGAAAATGAGATCTACAAAGGTACTTTGTAACATGTTTCATAAGGTCTTAATTTTGCCCAGCACTAACAGGGCCATTAAATCTACTTAGAATCTGAATTACAAGAAAACAAGGATATTTGTCTTCTCTTTTTCTGAAAGTAAAAATGCACGCTTTGCATACTGCCTTAAGATGTTTTCTAAAGAAACAAAATAAACTTGCTAAGAGCTCCTCTCTGGGGGAAGACTTATAGAGAAAAAGGCAGGGCCGTGGTGGGGCAGAGGATGAGCTGTGGAACTGACTTCTTTTTTTACCATTAATTGTGGTTGATTGTGCAACTTGCATGAGGCCTAATGGGCACTCTCCCAGTGCAGATGAGTGGCTGGCTTTGGAGCAGCCACAAAATCTTAGGCCTTCCATTCCCTGCCTAGATACAAAAGCAATTGCATTTCACGGTTTCACCCATGTCACAAGTGAGTCCACGGCAAGCAGTAAACCTTCTGTCTCTGCTGCTCATAAAGTCAAATGCTGTTGTGCCATTGCGACTTTGCAGGGCCACCCCCCCCCTAACACTCAGTGCACTTCTTAGACTCACCTGCTCGTGCTGGTCCCACATCTGAACCATTAATTCTTCAATTCCACTTTAGTTTTTTAAGAGTTCGTAGTGTTTAGTGTTGGGGTACCTTGGCTTAGAGATGTCACAAGAAAATACATCAGTCTGTTTTATTAGAAATTTCTCCACAGAATCACCATCTGACCCAGTTTACAGCTGTCCCTGTTCAGGGAATGCCCACCTGCTCATACATCACCCTTCTAGGGGTCTTCCAATACCTCTTAACAAGTCAAAGGCTGGGTATTTTTCCCTAGATTTACAATCTTTCAAGATCAATCACCTCAATCATATTTACCTGCAAGAAGGAAAATTAGGTTGGAATCTGTGAGGGCAGTAAATGACTTTTAGAAATCTCTGAGGGCATCTTCCTCAATGTTCACATCTTTTTTGCTGCCATCTTTTCAGTTTCATTTCTTTTCTGCAAAGACCAACTGGCAGGTCAAATGCAGTAAGAGAAGAGGACAGTGTTTTACTTGGACCCATGATATGGGGGCAAGAGTTTCACTCTTGTCAGCTGCCCTCTTTCTGACCTCAAGCACATCTCTCAGGGTACCAACACCTGAGCAGGGGTGGGTGCAACCCCAGTATCCTCAGAGTTTCCCCTTTGGAATTTGTGCCAGTCGTGCATGGTACTGACACTCTCCTATGTAACATCTTGGAAGAACCACGCATTGTTGAGAGAAACCAAAATTCTGAGCAAGGTGTGATACTCCACCTGTCGTTTTCCTCTCATATTCATAACTCCATTAGGGTAGCTCATTTAATATTTAGTGATTATGCACCCAGGGAGAGCTGGAAACTGGGGACTCAGATATTCTTATGAAACACAAGGATCCTTGTGGAGTCTCTGGATACTTATGGACCCTCTTCTTATTAATTAATTCACATCCCCCACAAAATTAATTTATAAATGTAGCATAAAAATTATTCCTTTACCAGTTTTAAGATTATCTGAAGTATATATTCAGATTGCAAAGGAAGATGCAGGAAAATCGTCAGTGGGTATTGTCTTCACATGGTACAACAGAATCATTACTCCAGTTCCCCACTTATAAAGCTACCAGCAGCACAACATGGGCTGTTTGTTCATCCTTTCCTCATCCCAGCAAGCAGGAGAATATGTGGAAACTGCCGCATGCAGCTATCTTGGAGCTGTTTCCATTTACAGTGAGCATCGATCTGGTATTCTAAACTCCTGGTGCCAATAGGTTTCCACTCCCCTTTCCTGATGTGTTTAGGTCTCCCTGGCACTGGGATCTCATTCATGCAACAGCATTAGCTCATGAGCCCAAGACTGGGGTTATATGAGCCCTATCATATATTCTGGGATGCTTCCACTCCTGGTTGTTGCCTTAGTGGGATAAAAGTGGCCAAAGCCTATGCCCTGACCTCAGCAGCTTACAGAAGTATAACACAACTTTACACTTGCCTCTTGTGTAAGAACTGAAAGAGCTGATAGGAACAGAGACAGGGTCAGGATAACACAGACATCTCCGGGAAACACACTGTCATGGGGCATTTTGTCATCACACAGACTCCTGTGGCAAAACCAGTAGTTACCCTCTCCTCAGCCTGAGACTGGCACCTGCTCCTCAGCACAGCTGACACAAAGCTCGGCCAGCAGAATTCCATCCCCACTACAGCACGAGAACAGCCATGTGCATGGTGGTTTGCTTACTCCAGGAAAGATGTGCAGCAGAGCAGGGATATAAGGCAGCTCTATTGACTGTCAGGCCTCTGCTCTAACCTCTAGAGCACACTCCACAAATGTTTGAATATTTAATAAAATCTTCTGGGTGTCTGCTTCGTGCAACACTAACTGTTTTAAAGTATTCATGGGTTATTTGTTTATGACTATTAAACAAATCTATTAAACACTCCGCATTATTTTTAGTTAAATTTTGTTTTTTTCTCCTTTACTTTAATAATTTATATTGTTTTGGATACATAAATATGTCCTAAGAGTATTTGTCATTTCCTAATGTTTACAGTGGGGATATTTTTTTTCCATAAAACTATGGGATTTTTCCTCCATATAGAGTATGCTTTTCTGTTGCATGCACATTTCAGAAACAGTGACAGACATTGCGTCTGGCAAAGGCATGTGAATTTGCAGGAATTGCAGTTAATGCTGTTTGGCAAACCTCATGCTTTAATTTCTCACTCATCATGTGGTTACAGAGAACAAGGACATCCTTGTATAAAATATCACAGAATTATGTCAAGTGATGGATAAAAAATTTCTGGCATGCTCCTATCTATTCCAAGAACTACTGAATTAGGACTTTTTTCTAATATACTGAGAATAGACAGGATGGTGCAAAGGAGAAAAAAGGAACATAAGAGTCTCTTAGATAAGAGGCTTCTTGCATGAAACTCAGAAATTAAACTGGTTTTAATGAACTGCTTATTTTATGTAAATAGTGGGTGGAAATTCTGAGCTGCTGTCTAAATTTTGCAGATAGAAATAGTCAGGAAAGTGAACTGAACTTTTCTGACTGTGGTTAATGACCAATATATGCAATGATTTGTGCCACGAGATTATTATTTTCCTGGTCAGATTCACCAATATGGCAGTGCTATATGCAGTCCATGAGTGACACTGGCTTTTGAAGAAATGTTATGTTGCTGCCAGTGGCAAAGATGACAACTGCAGGGCAGCCTTGCTCAGGAAAAGTATAAGGAAGAAAAAAGAAAAAAAAAATGGCTTCTGAAAGTCTAGAAAGGGCGTGAAGCTTTTGGCTTGCATTCCTATGATGCTGACCCTGTGTGGCCAGTAAATGTGAGTCTGCTGGGATGCCTGGGACTAGATCCCAAGGGAGGGTTCTAGTTTTTTGGATGAGACTCTTCACTCTACCTGACGTTAGTGTCATCTTGCTCTGCCCTTGCTTCAGTGGCAGAGGAGTGAGAAAGAAACAGCTGCCGACAGTGGAGAATCAACTTTTAGACTCTCAGATAACTTCTTGTGATGGCACAGTACCTGGCCTTTGTGCACCAAGGGCCAAGACTTCTAAAGGTGTCACTGTAACTTATCTATGAGGTTTTCTAAACTAGAAACAGGAGACAATGCATGGACATTGAAGAATACTTGGAATAACGCAACCTACAAATTGGATTTGTCTAGTGTCCAGTGAATCTCTGAAAAGATCAAGAGAGAAAAAAACCCACAACTGCGTTAAAAAAATAAAGTCAAATTAGACCACCATTTGACTTTCTTGAGCAATATTAAGAAAGAGAACAAAAATTACATGTGCTTTTACGCATCAGTACTGAAAAACATGCTAGGAGATAAATTTTCTGGGGACAGTAGATGGCTGCTTCCTGGAACAAAAAAATGCAGAAATCACAAGAAAGGAGGGTCTTTTGGATATAATCTGGAGTGATGTACAGGACTGAATAATGACTACAGTACTGAATTTCAGGAGGAGAAACTGTGTAAACAATGGGGTAACTTGTCAAAAATGAACAAATAAAAAAAGCAAAAACCTCATAAAAGCAGCTTTCCAAAACAAAAGAAGCGTAGAAGCAGCCTGGAGGCTCTTAAAAAATTAAGTTCTAGAAGCCAGGTAAAAAGTGTACCACAATTCAGAAAGAAAACAAAGCAATCCAGAAAATCCATTCAACCCTTAACTGGAAAGTTGTGCAGGCTATCACATCGAAAAGCGTGAAAGAAAAAGAAACAAAGGGAAATGTGGCTTAGAAAAGAAGAACAGTAAAACCCATACACACAGCAAGCTGAAAGTAAATTAATAAACAAGAGTAGCTGAAGAGAAAGAGTATGATAAGGAGCTCCCCAAAGGCAGCCATGGCAGGAAGAAGGCCCAGGAGATTAGTTAAATCCTGTGGCCCCCAAAGTGTAAAGAGGGCACAGAGGCCAGGGGTACTCCCATGTACTGAAGGGCCTGGAGGGGTCTGGAGGCCATGGCCCCATGCTCTGCCTCCAGTTCTTCCCACCAACCACCCGTGCCAGTGTTGGCTGTGTTCAGCAAGGATGTGGGAATGCAGATGCATAGTAAAAACTGCAAGTCTGTCTTGGGTAGACAACAGATCACTGTCTGTAAAAACCCCAGGAAAACCTCACAAAACTGAATGAGTTGGAAAAAAGAGGGCAGATGAGCTCCAGTACCAAGAAACGCAGAATAATGCATCTCAGGAATTGTAATCTAAACCATGTTTGTACGACACTGAAACCTGAGCTGTAAATGCCAGCTGTAACTGAGCTTCAACTACCAAAAAGAGACCTTGGAGTCATCACTCGCTGATTTTCAAAATCCTTGTCTCAAATGACAGTGAAATATTCAACAGAGAATAATATTGGGTACCATCAAGCCAAAACATCAGAAAGACATTATCAGTGAGAGCAAGACAGATTTTTTGCCACCATATTAAGCTAGAATGTGTCATACCTCAAGTGCTGTGTGTGCAGTCCCAGCTCTCTGATTCAGGAAGGACTTAGTGGAGTAGGAGGTCATACCAGAGAGAAGCAATAAAAAGGATCTAGGGGATGAGGTAATTGGCATGCAGAAGGATACAAAGTTTTGGGACTGCTCCTTATGAACAGGAGAAATAAATACATCACCATCAGGAGGGTGCTGTGTAAGCTGGATGCAAAGCTGTTATTGAGTTGATGCCATGATGATTTTTTGCTTTTCTTTTATACCCTCTTTTATACACTCTTTTATATAGCTTTATATATTCCTTGTGCCTTTAGCTTACATAATTATAATTCTTTAAGTTCGATAACTCCCCTTAGACCTAGTATTTCATTAAGTTTAGAGACTAAACATTCTAAAAGCCCAAAGAAACCAAGGTCCTCTCCAGAACACATTCTGTAAACAAAGATAGACCCATCCACGGGGAGGGTCCCTTGGGTGGGATGTCTCACCGAAGTCCCTCATTGGGGAATCTTTGATAAATATGCTAATTTTTGCAAGGCATATAATTGTATACTCATCACATCGTGAGTGGCCATTTTCTTCGGTGGGGACTTTGGGGTGCATTTCGATGTACATTTCATCACACCTGAGGATCCTTAAATAAATACCAAGGTAAAAACCCTTTTTCCTTCCTGACTGTGTGCAGCTCTCTTAATTTTAAGACCAGGAAAGGGCATCAGAGTGAGCCCTTGAACCTGACGAAGCAAAAAGCTGCCTGATTTAAAAGCAAGTGCTCTTTTGCTGAATGCATGTGAACTCTTGTAACTTGTTTCCACAGTCAGGGCGAAGGCAAGCAGTACCAGCAGCCTGAGAAAAGGAGAAAAACGGTTCATGGTCAACAGGTCTATAAGCTGATACCAGGAGGATTAGACAGGAGAATACCTCTAACATCCTGAATCCAACAGTTGCAGAAACAATTGCAGTGCAAAGGAAATGGTCTGGCATGAAGTGGCCATGGTCATGTTAAATGCCCAGTCACTGTTTCTGCAGACAGAAGGCCAGACTGGCTGGACAACCAGTTCTATTCTATTGGGAATATCTTCTCTCACATTCTCGTATAATGGCAGGATTGGAGTGGGGAAATGTATAATTCCAGAGTGCACCATAGAATATTCTTGTCTGTATTCATCTGTGTACCTAGCCTCAAATCCCATTTGTATTGAAAATGCTGAAAGAAATGGTTATATGCCTGTTGATTGTAACTATCTCAGCTACAGCAGCAGCTCATGCCAAAAAGAAATTAAACTACAGATACACCCGGCCTCTAGTTCAAAATTGCTTACATTTCTTATATCAGTTGACAGAAAGGTGGTGTCATTGGAATGGAAACAAACAAAAACCTTACTCTAGCAGAAATACACTTAGTGGTCAAAAATACCTGGAGGGTAAGGTCAAGCCCTTGCATTTGAGGTCAGCTTTTGAATTTTTCAACTTCTGGGCTACCTTCTTGTAGAAAGCAGAGCTTTTCCCTACTATTTTTATAGCTATTCCTAATTATCTGCTGTTCTAGCCCTCATGCCTTTAGTAGCATTTGCTAGACTCTGTGACTATTTGCTCAGCTTTCTTCCATTTTCCCCTTGACCGCATCTAAACTTTTTTTCTTTACTTCTTTGCTTCTGTGTACTGCACTCAGATGCGACATACTGATCTGCCAGACCGGGGCAGCTCAGACCACTGCTTTAACATCTTCTTGGATGAAGGGTGACAGTCACTCCAGTTTGCCAGTTCCTTCCTTCCTTCCTTCCTTCCTTCCTTCCTTCCTTCCTTCCTTCCTTCCTTCCTTCCTTCCTTCCTTCCTTCCT
>VXBT01001422.1:17405-105943 GCA_013400235.1 Oriolus oriolus
CTGCCTGCCTGCCTACCTGCCTGCAGGAGGTATCCACAGACTTCACTCCCTCCCTTGCTATTCTGTCTTTCCTAGATTTGTTCCACTTTCACTCTACAGTACCATTTGCTTTCATGGAGTAGAGCAATGTACATGTATATAGATTGATAGATAGCTAGAATTATATAGATATCCTGATATAGGTGAGTACACTCATGGTGCACGGACACCAGAGGGATCAACCATTAGGAATAGCTTTGCTCTTTACTAACAAGATGATGGTTCCTTGAAGAGGCTTGTGTGGTATTTCTGGGTTTTTACTTCTAAACTAGCCAAGGAATGTGAGGCAGGGCGGTAATTTGGCACAGAGAAGCTGTCTTTCCCTGGTTGGTTTCACATGGGCCAAGTGGGGTGATGGCCCTGTGATGCAAAATCATACTGCCCTTTCATGTCAGGGCAGCTGGCTCATGTCCCCCCGTCCTCAGTGCTTGTCTGAATGTGTGTCAATAAGTTACTTGATCCATGCTCTTGCACCAGTCTCTTGAGCTTAACTGCCTGAGAAAATTTGGAAGCATGAAAGCAGTCGATCTTTGTGTGCTGTTTAAAGTCTCCTTCTATCAGGAAATATCACTGTTTGCATAGCAAAAATCAGGGGAGAGAGAATGAAAGGAGAACATGAAAGAGCTACAAATTATGTTAACCCTAAAGTCACAAGTAAAAAATTACTGTGATGTATTAAAAGCCCTTCCTCCTACAAGCATTTCTATTTCCTCCTTAACTTTCAAACCCATAAAACACATGAGCACTGAAGGGAAAATGGACAAAGCCCACTGGATACTCATTTACTACCAACACTGACAGCTGCAGACACTACAACGCAGCAGCAAACACACTGCCCCACAATGATTGCTGCTGCCATGGCACCAAAATACATGCAGCCCTGACATTGTCAGTAAATTTGTTTCACATTTTCCTAGAAAGCTCTTGAGGCTGGTTTCTGAAAGAGGACTTACCACCCTCCCTCTTGGCAGCCCATAGTCCTTGCATGATACAGTGGTGAGGTTGTGCCAATGGTCTCGTTAAGGTCTCTTCCCTACCCATTTTTAATATGAGCTCCATCTCTCCCTGCTTCCTTTATTTGGGGTAGAATAGACAGCACGTTCAGAGTGATATACTTACTTTAATACTGTCATAAACAGATTTTATGGCAGCAGAATCATTTCCAGCCAGACCTTTGGCAAAACATAAAGAATCCACACTAAGCTTATGATTTCTTCTATGATGTCTCAGACATAAAAAGGGAGAATAGGTGTTTTTTTTGGTGTGTCTCATACTGAGTGCCTTTCTAGAGCTTCTCACGCATGTGCTGTTTTCCAGCTTAATGCTCAAGTATTTCTAAGCCTCAATCTGTTCACTATGCCCTAAAATTACCTCCTTTGGCATCTCTAATAACACCTCTTCTGTCTCAGAGGCTGTACTTTTGTCTTTTTCTTTCTATCTTTCCACATTATTTTTTCCAGAGCAAAGTATATTCAGGAAATTATATCCAACTTTGAAAGTGTGTTTACAGCTTGACTACTAGAAGAAGCATGGAGTGGAGAAATTTCATTTTTAGTACCTTCTTAGAGTTGGTGCTGGTTTGGGAGGGGAGATATTAGTGAGGAGGTGAAATAGACAGAATAAAAGAGCATAAGAAAATACTTTGGTACCATGAAATGGTGTATCAAGATAGCTTAGATCTTGCCGATTAGCTGGTAGAGTTGGCTTATGGCTCACAGAAATATGCTGCATCTTTTTAGAAAATGAATGCTCCTTAGAAAAGTGAGATTCTATTTTATTGCTTTATACATAACTTCTAAGCCATCTTGACTAGACAGCTGTGGCTTTGCTATTTTTACTACTGTGCTTGAGAAGTTGTTCTTTCTTACTGCCAGGGCCTGCCACTCAGACCGTGTCAGGTGGGAGGACAGTCTTTGACTGTTGATAACTTTCCCACATTTCCTGCTCTTCTAAATATTCTTGTTTCTTGTGTCTGTTTCCAGTCAGATGTGGATATGCAACCCAATTTGCAAAATGAACAGTTTGGTGTGTGTTTTCCTATAAATATGGTCTGCTTCATTCTTCATCTTTGATGAATGTGAACCCACCTAAGTCTCCACATCCCCAACTCTTGCAAATACAAGTAGAGGTGAAAGTACGCGGAGTCAGATTTGCAAAAGAAAACTGAGTACACAAAGGAACCTGTTTTGGTTTAGGTTTGAATATTAACTTCTTCTTAAATTTTTCTCTCTCTGGATATTCTTTTTTTAATATTCTTGCTGAATGCAACATGTAGAAGTGACTAGGGCTCCCCTTAACTCATGGAGTAAAGGCTTTATGACAGCTGCCTCTGTGAGATTTACACTTTATGTAATTTCAGTCCAAACCTCAAATCTACAAATCTGTAGCTGCTGATGTTGAACCTCTTTGAATACAGAACTTGAATCTAAGCACTTCTTGTTTCCATGTTTAAAATATATGGATCATGTGTAAAAGTAAATGTAATGCGTTAATTGCAAACATGCTGTCTCAGTATTCTAAACCCAAGGTTTTTTTAAAAGCAAAACTCTATGAGTAATTAATATTGATGCTGTTTGATCTCAGAAAATCTTCTGAGTCTCAGGCAATTCAAAGTGCACAGCGTATAAAGTTATGGATGCATGCTCAAACTCTAAAAATAAAACATAGGATGGAAAGACATGAAAAATAATCAAGAAGTCTGAAAGAATTCACACTCCTATATATGTTCATTTTGAAAAAGAAGCTATAGGAAATACTGAACCGTGTGTTTCAAGGTGACAGGGAAGCTATAAGGTGGGAAGACCAGGAATATAGAAAAAAATGTGAGTGCCTTCTACAAGAAATATTTTTTCGTTTGAAAGGCAACAAGGCAAAGAACTCAGTGGATAAACTTTGCCAAAAATTAGAGCATTTCTCTGGCTGATAGAGCACCAGAGCAATATAAAATGGAATAAAAGCTGATGAATCACTGTCATTTCTATTGGTAAAAAAGCAATACAAGATCCGTCAATGTCAACATTAGATATGAAATGTGTTTCTTGCTGTATTAAATTGCATTTTATTGAAACAGCCAAGGTATGTTTTAACTCTTGACTATTCCGAGTGTTCACTTTTATGCTGCATGACACGGAGTCTAACCTTTCTGATAATAAAAGGGTTCACAGGAGAGCCCAGACCCATTATAGGCAACCTTGTGAGATACCATGTGCTTGATGGGGGTCATTCCTCTTGGAGAGGAATGAGGTTGCTGGTGATGAGCCCTGGACTGAGGTTGACATTAAAGCTAGCCTGTCTGTGCCTTGGTATCCAGGAGTACAGGAAATGGGGAACACCATGGGGAATATCATGGGCAATCAGAACATGAGTAAACATTATTTACCTTTTATTCTTACTACGGGTTTCTTAAAGAAACTCTTGGGGAAATGCTAAAAGATGTGTAAGGCTTAACCAAGTTACCAAGGAAAAGTTGATGGTGAAATGTAGGCTTAGGGTTGTGCCTGAAAAGAGTTGTGAGTAAAACATTGGTGGGTGAAAGATATATGTTGGAGCTGATAAGGAGCTGTACATTGTTTTATTGGGAGCTTGAGATGCTTTATAGCACTAAAAGAGGAAAAAATAAAACTAATCGGCTGGAAGACTGGGCCTTCCATACATACACTGATAGAGATCATGTCCCCAGAGGCATTCCAGCATGGCAAACTTCATCATACAATATTACTGCCTAGTATCAAAATTGTCTAAGAATTAGGAAACACTGTGTTCAAGTTCCTTATTAAAAAAAAAAAGGTCAAGTCATTAAAAAGGGATTTTAAAATGTTTGGAAATTTTCAAAATATTACTTTTTTATGTATCTATTCTTACTGTGATCAGAAATAAAAATAAATAATACCATTGTCATGCTGATGCTGCATGTCAGTTAATCTGTTAGGAGCAGATTCAAAATCCAGTGAAGGTTACAATGCAAATTCTACTTGGTAAATAGGTTCTTAGTAATTTCATATACTTCTCAATACTTTTCTTTCCATGCACAAGCTTTCAGTTTTATACCCCTTCTAGCTTCTTAACCCACAGAATATATTTATTTTTCCACCTATTAGCAGTGCTTTCTTATTGGCTTTTTGTATGACTGTGGCTTTTTTAAAGACATAAAATGATGCATTATCTTTGCAAGGGGCCTCTCCACTGCCCTGTTGTTCATTACAGAATCCACATACCCATCACCCTCCTATCTACACGGTCTTATTTGCCTGAAAGTAATATAATTACATTTATATGCCATCTATTTCGTCTGTGTTTCATGCTACTTAAATCAGTTTCTTACGCATTTGTTTCATGCATTCACCATAAATTGATATGTATAACCTATGCATATATTCATCTCGTCAAGTATTCATGTACTGGCTTCCTGTGTTCATTATTGACAGAAATTATTCATCCTAACGAATCCATGGGAACACCAGAAAGAGCATATAACACAAAAATAACTTAAATTATACAAAATGTACTAGGAAATGTGTGTGTGTGTGTGTGTCTGTCTGTCTATGTGTGTGTGAGTAAAACTAGCTCAGACTGAAAAAGAAGAAAACCTGAAAGAAGATTTGTGCACATTGGCTGGATGTATGGATTTACAGAGCCATTTTACCTTTCCAGCAATGTGATCAGAAGGATCCATGTGCCAAGTGTACAATTTTTCAGAAAAATAAGCAAATAGCATTCTGCACAGTCATTATGTGGTGGTTAGAGCCCTCCCAAATACAGAAAGGGGAAATCAGCAACCATTAACCCCCTTTAGCTTTCCAAATGTATTAGTGATTAAAAAATACTTCTAGTGTATGTGTGACTGATAATGGAGCTCTTTGGGGTGGTCTGTGGGGATAGTGGCTGTGGGTTGGTTATTCCTTCTTTAAGAAGTGAGTGTTCAGGTGCAGAGTATATCACTAGGCAGCTTCCCCCAGTTAGAAAGAGCCAGCCTTTGCTGCTGGACTGGCAGCAGTACCCAGGAGCCACGGTATGAGGCAGTGAAGCAGAGCAGGGGACTGGTGTGCCTGAAGATGGAAAGGACTGGACTATGATCCTCCTTGTTAGGCTGGTGAGCTTCACAGGACAGCACAGAGTGGCTGAAGGCAACTCGTACAACTTGCAGCATATGTAGGATGTGTGGAAGATAATGTTTCTGATATTATGACAACGCTAAGAGAAGCAAAATGCCTCCTGAAAGCTCCTGCACTAGAACAGAAATACCCAGCCTCTGCTGTCCAACTATCTTCTCAATTAATTCGTAAGATTTTTAAGGAAGGGCTACCTAGACATACAATACTCTGTAAAATAAGACTTTGACACTGGAGTGGATTGGCCATGTAGACCTGATTGCCTCTTTTTACTGCTTTGATCCCAAGATCTTAAAGTACTTTATAAATATTAATGAATAAAGACTCAGAAATATTCAGTCATTGTGTTTATGCTGGTGCTCATGTCACAGATGGGGACAAACATATTAAGGCTACAATTTATTCCACCTTGCTTTACATTTCTGTAGATGAGTGAGTTATTGCAGTTCTCCTTCATATTCAGGGAAGGAAATGAGAATTTTTAAGGTGTGACTCATTTAATCTATTTTATACATTTATTTATAAGGAAAGGAATGATGCTGTAGAACTATCTGTATCTCTGCATCACCTGTGAAGGGACTCTTACAGTGACTCACTCAGATTGATACATCTGCCTTGTGTGACTGCATTTGCTAAGAGAGGGACCATGGCTCAGTTTTAGCTGAGCCCCACTCCCCTAATTCCACTACCATGCTTCGATTATATGACAAATACTACACATATTGCAGAAGGTTCCCTTGTATTGTACAAGTGTATTGGTTAGCACCTGATACGAAAAATAGGAAGATGGTAAATTTTCTGTCAGTATGCAAAAACTAACAGATTACTGGCAAATGTAAAGGTTATTAGACCAGTGTCACTCTCTCAAAAATAATGGAAATGCTATCATTAAATGTCATTGTTCAAATAATGTAGGATTTTATCAACTGTCACTATATTGTTGGGGAAAATGCTAACAAAGAAATCCCTTATAATTTTTTTTATGCTTGGATGAAAAGATTAATCACATATAAACATCTAAAAATGTTGCAAAGTACCTTAGAAACATTGCAAAATATAACATTTATGTTAGTGAATACTAGTGGAAAAGTTACCTGTAATCAAAAATATCATGCCAGTCACCGAGTATTTGCCTGAGAAATGGGGAGAATGATTTCTTCCTACAAATATTTTTATAGAGAGAAAATACAGAAGGGTAGAGCTCTAGATTTTTATTGGAGATGCTTTTTAGAAAATATAAAAACTAAGTATCTGTAAAATGATGGAAACACAAGGAAGAGAGCGACAAGACTGCTGTCTTTCAATTCTGGATGTCAGCTTGGCTCACAGATAAGCTGGAAACTTTGATTAAAGTTTCTGGTTGATTTATGCCTCAAAGACAGACTTCAGGTTTTGGCTGCAGACTAAGTAAAGCTGCATGTTGTTATTATTATCATTAATTATCTTTGTCTCCTGCTTTGTGATTCTTGAGTTAAAGTAAACTGTGAATTCTGCAAAAGTAATCTACTCTGTATCAGACTAACAGAAAATGCTGCCATTGCTGAATTTAATTTTTTTTATTAGGACAACAATAAAGCATCTGGTATGATAGGAAGGTATTAGTTATGAGAGGAAGATGGGATAGATACAGAATAATGACAGAGATGCAGAAAGGAATAAACAAAAGATTACAGTCAGCTGATCTGAAAGGGACAACTATTGATTTGAATTAAGATTCCTAATAGGAGCCCTAAAGGCTTCATCTTGGGATTAGTATTATCTAGTACTTAGTATTTAAGGTTTTCAATAGTAACTTCAGCACCAGAGTCAGTAAGTTCTTCAGTTAAACTGCTGATGACATAGAGATGGCTGTTATTCTCATTACAGACAAATATTGGAGGAGCACATAGGAAGAGCCAGCTGATCAGGAGAGCTAGAGAATAGAAATGTCAGTAAGTAGACAAGTATTGTGATCAAGGAAAGTAAGGACTGCCAACAAGAACTTTTGCAAAAGGCTGTTGCTTGAAGATAGAAGAGCCAGATCATGTCCATTAGACAGAATGACACAGGATGAATTTCAGCTGCTCAAATAGATACTGCAGTTAAAAAAGACATTGCAGACATCATCTGCATGTATCTGAAAACCGGTACTAACTGGGTGAAGAAGTCATGAGAGGTATCTAAGGATCTTAACATATGTCTGGTGTAGAATGAGGTTGCATATCTTCCTGAGTTGATTGCTTCATTACATTAGCTATGTAAATGAAGCTTCAAGAGACTGAAGACACAACTTGCAAACTGTTTTCCTGAGATCAGTCCCACTCCTTGACTTCCAGTGACTGTTTAACAATACAGGGAATGCTATTTCTCCATGTTGAAAGAAAGTGTTGGCATAAGAAAAAACCAGATATGAACTGACCACAGAATACTGAAGCTTAAAATCTGAAGAAGTTATATAAAGGTCCTAGGAGTGAGAATCTGAACAGTGTGCCCAGTAGACATGTAAGGAGTCAACAACCTAAACTAACAAGTGAATTTCATGCATTTGTGAGCAGATGCTCATTGTGATGTAACCGATTCCATGACAACAGGCTCTGGAGTCAATGGGATTTTCATTTCTACATTCACTCTTTCCCTCTTTGGAACAGAATTGTTACTAAATACATTTGTTAGCTATTAATTATTAATTGTTTACACATTGATTGTGAGAGAGATCCTTTTTTAATATTATATGAACATCCTAAAGTTTTATAGGCTTTCTAAGTGAACAGTGTTCTTTCCAAGAACATCCCTGTAACTGCACAACATTCTCTTTCAAATGCTGTTGCCATTTGACTTAATTAATTCACATGCAGCCACAAATATTTCATTTTCTAAAAATGAAGGATAATGGTCAAAGATTCAGTATGTTTTTAGAGCTTCATGTAGATAAAAGCTACCTGAGCACGAAGAAAATCCTTTTTTATGTGTGTCTGGAAATACTAGTGCTTTTATGTGAAAGATATCAAAAATGTATAGTTCTTCATAGCCATGTTTATGTTACTGTACTAGCTTTCCCTGGATTTACATGAGGCAGAGGATAACTATAATACACAAAGTGTGCCACAAAGCCATGCACAATGGAACTTCAACAGATGTACAGACTTTATGGTGAGGTGCGTGCACACATTGCTAGAGAAATGCAAGTTGAAATCTTCTCCACTGAAAAGTTTCAAACTTTAATGGAATTGACTCAATAAAAATGTTGACTTCTAGCCATTTGACATTTAAACATCTAGAGTAAACCAGTGATCTCAGTTTCTGCCCTAAATGCAGTAGAAATAGATAAGCATTTCCAGCAGGCGATTCATTCCACCTATCTGAGGAATTTACCATAAGTATTTGCTCTCTGATGATGCCTGTCATCTTCCAGATAGGGGTACTACATGATGCTATTTTATTTATTGCCTTATTTCTGTTAAGCTAACATCAAGTGAAGTGAAATCTATCCATCTGTGAAAAAAACATTTCTTTTGTTCCCCACACTAGCCCACAGCTATTTAATTTCTGTAACCACAGGTAAGAACAAGAACCTACACTGAGCCATCTCCACCAATTGTCTAAACAATTTTGGTTATGTCTTTAGCAGCTTGCCAGTGCTGATCTGAACATCTCGTTCTTCCTATGCTAGAAGCGTTTAACTTTCTGTTTCTGTTACTGCAAATACATCCCATTTACAGGTCAACAGGACAAGTAGCCCAACAGAGCCAAGAAAACATCTTCTTTCAGGGACAATTCATGAAATACAATCTCTTTCTAGATCAATATTGGAGACCTTGTAGTTTGAGGCATGCTTGGCTGTCTCATGAGAATACAGCTCATTAAGTTTTGCAATATCTAGCATTATGACTTCAAAACATGATGAAGAAACAGTTCCAAATTTTCTATGATTTTTAAAAAATCAACTGCTTGGCTCTTTGCTCCCACTGTAAAGCATCCCAAGACACCTCTGTATAACATACATTCATACAAACACAACTTAAGCACTTTGGGGGCTTAGAAATCATCAAGTAGAAGTAGCTTATGTCTGAAGGTTTCTGTTAAAAAGGTTAATTGAGCAGGTTGCCACAATGACGTATCTGGTAGGCAACGCAGGAACTCCTGCATTCTTGATATTTGGTTCTAGAACATTGTAAGCAACCATGTCGGTGGGTTTCATTTGACTGGTTAGAAGAGAATCTATGACTAGCTTTTGTAACTGAATGAAAATTTCCAAATTAATTAGGGTGATGTGGCACAAATGTAAAAGGCTGACTAGAAAGTGGGTGAACAAGGGTAGCTGGCAACCTCTCAATCTAGAATATTCCAGGAGTGTGAAAGGGAATCAAAGACAGGGAGGAAATAATCTTTCAAGAGTTTCTTCTTGGATCACATTACTGTCATAAGAATGCCATCATGATAGCTACAATAGTGTGACTATGCAGAGACATTAACAGATTCATTGTGCCTTGAAGGCTGCAATTTAAACAGCAAGAGTCTTCATTTTGTAACCTATCACATTTAAACAGTGATCAGGATATACTCTCTGAATAAAAGATTAAGACTTCTTATATCAAAAAGACTTGCCCATTCTTCACGCTGCCACAGTGAGATAGCTCAGCTGATGGAAGAGGAAATGCCCATTCTGAGGTGTACCTATAACATGTGATTATTACATTTTGGTAGCTGATATTTTTTGATGAATGCCTGAACATCCAGCAGAGAGAGGGTTTTATCCCCCTCTACACAACAGCTTTGCCTTTTGAATCACACAGATTGGCTGAGAGGAGGTGACACTCCATAGGCCAAACATCATTCAGCACCGGCTGAGCTCACTAGAATGAAGTGCATTGTCTTGATAGTCCTGCTTGAAAGAGCTCTGTAGTCATGGCACAAATATAAAAAGCAAGGGCAGAACATGACAGATTACAGTTGCTGGGTAGAAAAAGATGCAATTCTTGGAAATATTTAAGTGTACTGCAGAAGCAATCACCACCACAATCCCAGGTGCCCTGGAATGAGAAGTAGGCCCAAGAACAATTATAGCAAATCTTTGACAATGAACCATGAATTAACTGTGGGTTTGATACAAATAACCTGTATTACTTTCTGTATGGTCACAAACATAAATACTAGAGTGGAGGAAATGTTGGCTCTTCTTCTTGGATGATTTGTATTTCCATAGCCTGCTATGAAGATGACACAAAAGATTTATATGGCCGGGGATGCTTCTCAAGAAGAAATCCGATCTAATATTTGAAAGCTACCTAAGTAAATTCCTGTCACGAAATTTTGTGAGATTTTCTGTTTACCTCCCTCAGCACTGGTATGTAGGCACCCCGTGTTGTCTTATTCACCTTATAGCAAAGATAAGAACAGTTTAAGAAAAGGGAAAGGACTGTCTGGAATCTCAGGGTTATAGTTATACTGATATATTACACCATATGAATATAGGGTAGGTTTCCTCCTGTACATATGACTGAATGGTCTTCCTGTAGAACAGGATAATCTCGTAACTGCCTATAGGAGACAGTCTTTATCTTATGGATACCCCCCGTCCCTAAGTATTCTTCAAGGCCAACTCAGGAAACAGCTATCTGATACAGGACAGAACTTTGTCAGCGGCTGTGCTAGGAATTTACACTTATGGACATTTGCACATCAGCATATGAGTCTGTGCACAGGCTCTGTGAAGTTTACTCAAAGTCCTATTGCTGAAGGAAAATGCAAGCAAGGCTACACAGAAGCAGTTTCTACCCTCATCATGACTTTTAATATCTCTGAGAGAAGAGAGTGGCTGCACATGGCTGCTGCAAAGCAATGTCGTGTGGGCTTTGCCAGGTACAAAATTTGCAATAACAGGAAAGAGATTGTATGTTTTGCTCCCTTTTCATCTTTGTAGTTCGGTTTGTGGGTACAGGTGAAACCTATTAAACCCCTGTGGTTAAGGTATTCAATTTCTGGGGCAAGCTCAACAGAAGTGGGATGCATATGGACAAGGAATTCCAGTTACTCCCTTTCTCCTTATTCATTGCCTTCCACTCTAATAGGAATGGTTGATTAAAAGGGAAGGGTTTCCTTGAAAGGTGCCACACACAGAGTTAATCTGCTCTTCAGTGGGAACTGCACCACCCCACCAGCCAGAAACAGTTTCTACAACCACCTGTGTCTATCAACAACAGTGCTGCCAAAAGACCATTGTTACCTTAAAGGACCACTGAGGAGCTGGCAGTTAGTCCCTGACCTGTGAATGGCTTTCAAGAACAAGATGACTGGTTAAAAATTAAATGAGTTAGAGGGCAGAAGGAGACTTCAAGGTAGTAGGTTTAGTATTGGTGGGAAATAGTGAATGTAGAGGCTGGTTTTTTTGAAAGAAAAGATGAACAGGAGTATCTAGTGCTTTTCTTCTGCATCACAACGTACCTATGTGCCTGTCTTTTGGAAGGAAGTTTTGAGTTTTTTCATGCTCTGTATATTCCTACAGAATTAATAAGTTGGATTCACATTTTATATTGCCTTCTAATGACTCACTGAATTGATGGTTATCTCCTGCCAGCTACTATGAGCTGTATCACACATACACAGTAAATTCCTTCTTAACTCTGAATCTGATGCTTTTTTACAATGGCTCTTTTTCTCTTGAAGCAGCTGTTACTTACTCTGCCTTTTAATGGGCATATTTGCTTCCTGTTTTACCTAAAACATACAGTGGTCGTACCTATCTTGATATTCGTGCAATGGCTGAGGCTCAAAGGCACCTCTGGAGATTGACCAGTACAACACCTGTTCAGGGATGGGTCAGCTAGAACAGGTTCCCCAGGATGGTCTCCATCTGAAATTGAGTAGCTACAGTGACAAGAGACTGCACAACCTCTCTGGGCAAGCTGTTCCTCTCTCTGTCCACCATGACCACAACAGGTTTCTTTTCTAAGTTAAATGGAATTCCCCATGTTTCAGTTTTTGACCATTGCTTCTTGTGCTGTCAGTGAGCACTTGGAGAAGAATCTGCCTCCATCTTCTTTAGCACCCTTCCCAGTCAGGCATTTACACGCACGGTTAAAATCCCCCTGAGCCTTCATGTCTCCAGGCTGAAAAGGTTCAGATGTCTTTCAGATTTCTTCTATGACAGATACTCCAATCCTTTAGTCTCTTCAGGACCATACACTGGATTCACTCTAGTATGTCTCTGTTTTTCTTGTGTACAACCACTGCAGTACTCAATTGTGTGAGTTATCTCATTACATCTCCCTGATCCTAGTGAGTTCATACCCCTGTAACTGCACGTAGACATCCAATTCCTTCTCTTTTTTTATCCATGCTGCAGACATTCTATGTGTAGCACTTCAGAAAGGTACTTTCTTGTGCTAGTTTCACAGGAAAAGTGTGTGTGTTTTTCCTCCCCGCCATGCCAGCCTCTTAGCTTTTCTGGTTTTGTGCACAATTATTTGGTGTGGGCACATTTGTGCCCTGTTTTTTTTTATTACAAGATCTTCCCTGTCCACATTAGCCTGAGCCTATTTGCGAACCCAGTCCACACTGCTTGGATACCCTTGGTTTTCCTAGAACAATGTAACTTTTTTAAAGATCTGGTTGCTTTTTAATTCATTTTGAAGGGCCCTCGAAGTTTCCCTATATGATAGAAATCGTTCCAAAAGCAGTTGTTCATTTAATAAAAGGCCTTTCTATAATATGGTACATCTAAGGCAAAGTACTAAGAGACTTCCATAGTTGTCATCTGAGCATGCTAAGAAAGAGTGCAGAAAGCTTGAACAGGATTTCAGAGTGTCAGGAGATATACAGTGAAGGTTACAAGACCTCTGGAAACAATGGGAAATCATTGCCTTTATCATGCATTTTATATTTTCCATAAAGGAACATGATTTTGAGGATTAAATTCAGAAAACTAAGAGAGAGTATTACATTATAGTGGGCGGAACCCCTGCCCATGGCCAGGTTGGAGAGCGGAGGGGCTGGAATAGCATGATCTTTAAGGTCCCTTCCAATGCAAACCACTCTGTCATGCTATTATTTTCAGAGTGATTTCTACCTTTTTTTTTTCTGTGACAGAGATAAATGACTTTATTCTCTTTCAACATAAGCCTCAATTCTATTATAGTGATCATTTGGAAACAAATTTGCTTAGGGGTTCAACTATTATAAATGTTTATATTGATTCTTCCTTTCTCTCTTTTTTTTTTTTTTTTTCAGTTCAAGCGCTGTAACATGAAACTATATTCCAAAGGAAAACCATATCATATTTGGTCAGAGAATTTATGTTCTACAGCACTTATGTGACCTTTGCTGTAATGATAGAAGGGACTTTAAAGTAGCTAAGGCTTTTGGAGCTTGCTAAATAGTCAAAACTACAGCCATTGTAGGCATGTGAACTCACAATCACCTTTTTCCTTATTGGCAGGCAGAGATCCTCAGGAGTGTAATAACGAGAAAAAGCCTCTCTGACTCTGTTGTGGCTGCTTTGCTGAGGGTGGTAGTGACAAGATCAAATGCCATTTTGGCACTTATTTTAGGTATGCTGAGTCTCGCTAAGTTGTACAAATACACTAGTGGTTTTAGGCTACCGGCCTCCGGATCAGCACAAAATACCGAGTGAGATCAAAGAGGTGATGGAATCTACTGAAATAATAAGAATGGATGATGATAAATGACCCCAAATAATCTGGTCAAATATCATAAAAACACAAGTTTAACATAAAAACACAAAAAATCTTAATTTAAATGAGCACATCCTGTGATAGCTACTTTGTCCTATGATATCCAAGCAGAGACCTTTCCTTTACCTTAATCTCTTCTGTCTCATGCTACAGAAAATGGAAAAGTAAAATGCTTGATATTATGTCAAAATAATATTCAATATTATTGAAATCTCTTTGTGTGCGACTCAGGTTTAGGAAGGTGAGACCACAAAAACATGGGAAGGTAATTTAAAGTGAGGAAAATAAAATCCGCCAGCTCAGTGTGGATGCAACAGGAGCAAAGCACAGCATCAAGAACTGCACTGTACATTACAAGGCTATGAGCTCACATGGAACATGTGTGTGTGTGTAAATATCTACACACCTAATAAATGGCTCTAGAAGTAAATGTTTTCAACCAGACATTGTCAGAAGGAAAACATTTTGAATTTATCTGGCTTCTTTATACTTTAATTAATTAATTACTTGTTTAACTGTCCATCATATTACATACTAAGTACCAGTCAGAGCTCATACTGAGTTATTCCTGCTATCCAAGAATTGAAGAGAGCTGTATTCACCTTAGTAATATTAGTTCCAGACAGTAGCTCAATTCATCCTAATTATCTTTAAACTGCCAAAAATCTTTCTGATTAAAGATAATTAATATTCACGCTAGTGGAGAGTGAACAATTCTAATATTTTGGTAATTTCTAGACCCACATGAAAAACATTTCTAATAATGCACACAGAGAAAGAAATGCAGCATTGCACAGCAACACTGCAAGGAAGAATGATAATTCTAAAGCCAAAATATTTAGGAAAGGCTCTTGCTAAACTCTCATATCTAGGTAACACCTGAATGAAATTAATGCAAAGGCACCTGATATCAGATACACTATTATCTAACATAACTGCTAAACACTTACTCAGGGTTCAGATCCTACACTGATGTTACTTATTCAAGTATTGATTGTCTATTCACTGATTTCAGCACTGACATATTTGCAGCACCCTACTGCAACACAAATACTGTGTTAAAGTGGTGTTACTAGCTTGCATGTATATGACATATACAGGGAACTGGAAGCCTTCATGAGGGTGGTAGATGATGGATGAATGCCAGTGCAGTGGCAGTTCCTGGAATACATATGTTCTGCAATGACAACAATTGACAGGGAACCATTGCAGACACACTGTGTGTCTCGGCCATGTTTCCACTCTGTTTCAGAAGGGAAAGATTATTGCTTGATGACATCGTAATAGAAGTTTTTTTCTGTACTCACAATACGCATCTTACTTACAAAGGCCATAACTCAGCTCCCAGTCAGCAGGTACATTTTATTGCTTTGTGTGGAAACAGTTCCTACAACTAAAATTCAGCACACTGTAGTCTACCAAAACAAAAAAACCAAAACCTTACAACTGTCGGTAGTAGCATTCAAAAAGATGCTCCATCAAGAGTTCTAAACGTAGCACGACATGTTTTTCCAAGTAAGTGGCTTATTTTACAACGTTAAGCAGGTTTTTGTCCGTGTTGTTTTTGTCCCATTTGTGGGAGTGTTGATGTTTCTTTTGGTGTCTAATTTAACACATGGACATTCCAGTCAGTTTTCACCGACTGCTTCGTACAGCCCTGTGGATTATGCACTTGGCTTTGTTTCAGGAATCTATGAACACAAAGCCTGTTGAGTATGTGATTTCATGCTAAGTTCTATCCATACTTATTTACTTTCTATGAGCACTGAAATGAGTGAATGCCTTCTTGCTATTTAATTATGCTGCTATCAAACCACTGCCCCCAAGAAACTGTGATATCTGATAAAAAATATTTGACGTCAATAAAAAAAGCAAGTTAGAAAACTGTATGGTCATACAAAAGGTGTGATAGCTACAAAGAGAGCCAACTTACAAAGGGGTTAGTGATTCACCCAGCCAAGTTAAACAAGACACAATTGGGGCTAATTGACTTCCCTCCTTCGACCTCCCAAGTATGAGTTTATGAAAGCCTGGAAAGCTAAATTAACCCCAATTGTGTCTTGTTTGACTTGGCTGTTTGGGTTAAATGGATAACCCTTTTGTGACTTGGCTCTCTTTGTAGATATAACACCTCTGGATAATTAACATTCCCTCTTTCCCACCTTCCTAAAACAGCTTTTGACTTAGTTGACGTATTTTGATTGTGATGAAACAAGAAGCAAAACTACATTTTTGAGAAGACAAGCTTCTTACAGAATAAAGCAAAATAAGAAATATGAAAGGAAATTAGAAATACTTACAAGATAGCAATTCACAGCAGGGATTCAAGGATGCTATGGGGACTGCAGCAAGAAACTGGCACAACATACAGAAGGTAAGGTATAACTACATAAAAAAAGAAATATCACCTTCTATACATTTATCAAATAGCACATAATATCAGGCTGCCCAAGTCACACTGTTATATCTAAATTCACACTTTTACTGGTAAGCATGTGTGGAGATGTTCTGTCTGATTTCAGCAGATGTTGTTAAGCACTCAGAGTATACCAGAATATATCTGAAATGCTCAAACAGGGGTTGAAGAGTCTTATGTAGGTTCTATCTGTTCAGAAAATTCCTTTTTATTGCCGTATGAACTTTGGGGGGTGGTTCAGTATTGTGACTTCATATGAACTGATATTAGCTATAGAATGATTTGGGTTGGAAGGGACCTTAAAGATTATCTAGTTTCAAAGCCCATGCCATGGGCCAGGACGCCATGAAAAGGAGTTTAGATGTTGTCATGAGCCATTGGTGGATTTAAATGGCTCTCTCTCAAGCTAATGGTATGAAAATATAGAAGGTCGACTTGAGGCAGGGAAAGTTTCATGGATTTTACCTGTGGAATTTCCTCTGTATCAGTATCTGAAAAGCTGCAGTGTTCTCTGACCTTGCAAGGCAACTGAATGAGCAACATGCCCATGGCAGGAGCAGCATCTGGAGATGGTTGTGTAAGATAGTTACTGAGGTAAATCACTGTCTGGAGATGCTTCTCATGTTCCTGTGACTATAGGAGGAACCCAGATGACTGGCTTCAATAGATCAGGTTGTTGAAATAAATCTACCCTGAAGCACTCAATATGGGCCATACATCAGCATTCCTGAAATGATACCTGCCTAGTAGAATCAGGTCCATAATAGTTAAAGAAAATGAATATGTTAAATGAACATAGAGTGTGTTAGTGGAATATCCTTCTGTGATTTATTTAATGATAACCATGATCCTGGGAACACACATCTTTGTAAAATCTGGGAAGGATGAAGCATAAGAACTCAAAGCTGCCCACTGGCATTTTGTAATAATCAGATACTGTATAAAAGCCTTTTTGTATAAGGAGTTTTATGAGCCACACTTCTTTTGTGAAACTAGCAAGAATAAAAGACTAACCAATATGTTGTTAGCTGCCCACATACAATCTAGCTAATACAGAAGTCTAAATGTGCACGACTTTGAAAGGAACAGAAAGGGATGAGTTACCTCTAATGAAACACAGACATGTTTATATACTTGTATCAGAGGGTCTTTGCAGTTGTACTAAAGACTCTTCTAAGACTTTCTTAGCAATCTATTAAAAATCCAGACCATAATATTAATAGCAAGTGTAGAGACAAACCTAGTTACTAATTTTAAGGATTATTCATAATACATTGGTTAGGAAAATTATGTAAACTTCAAAAAGATGAAATGGGTCTTCCGAAGAGTTTATCAGTGTGAAGAGATTCAGAGTGGATGCTGTTCCCTTCTCTCCTTGCCTGGTTTTGTAATCAGCCAGTTTCCTAAGAAGATCTAATTCCTGATTAGGAACTGGCGTTATCTCAGCTTCCTGCAGTTCAAGCCAAGCTTAAACAGCTGCTCCCATCAGGTGTCTCCATGGATCAGCTCAGAGTTTGGTATGTATACAGTAGATACCCACTGCTGGCCAGGTAAATGCTGTTACTTTCAGAACCACAGAGGTGTAAAACTGGTGTTAAGAAGGTTGCTATCAGTTTCTGAGGTCTGAAAAGTTCATTTGTTCTTTTTATGGTAGGATTTGTCAATATTTTTTTTTTGTCTATAAGGCAGGGTAATGTGATGATAACTAAACCCTGTAGTGACTCAGCTCAGCTTATTTGCATAGGTATATTAGAGAGAAATGTGTTCCTTCAGTGACTTTTTGTCAGTACTGAAATTTCTGTACTGATTAAATCTTAACTCATTATTTTGTACACTCAAGGTGTTCTGTACTTCAAGAGAGATAAAACACAGAATCCAAACTATCTTGACTTTCTGGATGGGCAAAGTCACAAGTTCTGTCTGGATCTGGGTTTTAAATAGTGCTCATAGAAATGGAATAATTACTTTAAATTCCATTTTTAAACCCTAGAGCATTCAAAGTAGGAAAATTCAGGGTTAGTGCTTACAGTCTGAGCCCCTCTTAATTTAAATGGAAAGCTTTCCAGAACTAACAGAGGATTAAAAAAACAGAGCAAAGAATTGATTTGGAAAGTAAAGCTGCCTTGATATCTCATGTCATCCCACTGCTTTTGAGAGAAAGGTATTCTGGAAACAGATGCAAGTTTTAACCAGAGAGCTTGTGCTGGAAGTCTGCTTGCCAAATGTCCCACTGTTCAGTTTATGTGTCCACAGTTAATATAAAGGATGAGAATGAGTTAGAAAATATGATTCTTTTTGAACTTTCTCCAACAGTTGCTGCAGAATTGGTTTTAATTTTTTGGATTTTTTTTTATATTGAAATGCGGTCAGTGAAAATTATTACTTGTAATGGGCTTTTCAAATTTTCTTCCCAAAGGTGCCATAGTTCAGGAGGCATCTCCCTTCCACCCTGTCCCATTCCAGCTACCAAGCACTTTCCTTTCATGAATATAATGATTATCAACTTATTTTTCAGCTAAGGGGGAAGAGGAGGGGTAATTTAAACTGCCTGCCTGACAATGCTTTCAAATGGTGATGAAATGTCTTCTTCGTATCTGAAGAGAACATGATTATTAGCACTGAATCTGACAGACACGATTTCTGAATATTTTTGTGGCATTAATTTAAATCAATGTAATGTTTGAAAACATTTCAGCCCCTCAAACAGCTGATGCAGCTTAGATTCAATTATAACAAATTGCAACACACTGTCAAGTCTTTTTACCAAGTCATTAGTCAGGGATTTTGAATGCACGGCCTCTGAACGGAGTTCGACTGGCTGACAGCTCTAATTGTTGGGAACCGCTAAAGGATTGCTAATGAACTGGGGGATCTGTTGGGCCTGTAGCTTTCTTCAAGGATGAAATTTTTGAAAACTTTCACAAGATCAAAGCAGCATAACATGGACCATTTGCTAAATTGTCAGCAGTGGAGTGAAGCAGTCTGAGTCCCAGCTTTAAAGCTCAAGCTTCAGTGGAAAACACCATGTGCCTTCTGCCCCTGCGTTTTTTTCATGTGTCAGTAAAACCATAGTGAGAAACAATGACTTGAAGAACGAGCCCCAGAGCCACCATGGCTGCTATGGCTTAATTAGGAGGAGCAGGAAGGGAGATGAAAATTCCTCTCTATTAGTGGGTGCAAGGGGGATGAAGTGGCGAGCACTGTTACAACCAGGCCCCACAGTTACTTAGCTTGCAGCTTCTAAACCTATTAATGGTCAGAGAGGCATATGATAGCACAGGATAAACATAAAGTCTTCTTCCCCAAAACGACTGGCAGTGGAATTGCCAGATTTGCCTTCAGGACCCAAGGAGAGGTTGGTGTCACTGAAGACCTTGCCATCAGTGTCAGGGAGACCAGACCATTTCCCTCCAGCACCTGCTCCAGCACCCGCAGCAGGCAGCAGGAATGTTCCCATTGAGCTGTGCTGGACACCAAATCCATCCCTGTTGTGGCTGGCCAGCATTCTGCAGCCAGTGAATTGCTCCCAGCTGCTGCTGCTGAACAAATATGTTGCCTCATGTTACTCAGCAGCAGAAAGCCAATGCAGTGAAGGGAAACTTTTAAACCAATCTTAAAAGAAAAGAAAGATATGAAAACCTGTCTCCGTCACTCCCATCTGGTTTATATTTTCCTTTCATATTCAAGTCTTATTTAAGTCTGTTCATTTTTTTTTTGCTCCTTCTCATTGAAATTTACTATGGTATCCTTTTACCAAAAGAAAATAATGCCTGCTGAGCTACAGTAACATTGGTCAATTACCCAAATGTCTTAATATAGAAGTCTGCCAGGGGGAAAGAATGTTTGAAATAAGATTTACATTATTACTTCTTTAAATTAACACTTCAACAGGACTCAAGGAAAAACAAACTCTTTCTTCCTCACACTGTGTGAGGTACAGTACCAACGTGCTGTTATCCTCCCCAAGACAAACTGTGTTTAAAAAACAACACAGAAAGGCATACAGTGAACAATTTTTGGAGTGCCTGAAATGGGGACAGTGATTTTGAACATCATTACAGTGTGTAGTGCCTTGAATATGAATTTTGTATCTCACACCTCCTCCTAGAAACATACTTCATATCTCTGTTACACTCCCTCTCTCTTTCTATCAGATAGGCATCAGCCATATGACCTTTCTAAAGTAATATTGCTTAGTCTTTCTATAGGGCTTCTATAGGCTCTGGTCAGCAGATGTGGAAGAGATTTCCTTGAAAAAACTTGTCAGGGAGATATGAGCAATTCGTACCTGTCCTTTGCCATAACATTCATTTATAGTCAAATATTCAATCTAAAAATAGGACTTGTTTACTTTATTTTTTTAATCGAATTCTTAAATTAGGCATTTAGCAGCTGATGTAACCTGCAAGAGAGTTGCAGTAGTATAATAGTCACTATAAATTTTCAGCAGATCATCAAGGAGGAGAGGAATTCCATTCATTTGTACATGGGGACTGGTTTATACACTCAATCTCCTGCTGATTTAATAGCAGCAGCAAATTCACAAAAAGATCTAATACTGCTTGGTTTAGCATTTAGTACACCAATAGCCACAGATACTGAGTTGTATTTTCGATGAAAATTTTAATTACCAAAATAACTTGAAACATTCCTCAGTGTTCATTAGGAAAACCCATATGGGTAGTTTTCCTCTCTCCTAATTTTAGGCTTCTAGACTGAGCTAATGAGCAAGATTCCCTCTGTACTTGTTGAGTAAGTCACACTATTTGTCTTCAACACATATCCTTGGACTGGAAAAATGTGGTAGAGCATCTGTCTTCCTCAGTTGGCTCTAGAGGGAGCCCAAATGACAAAATTGGACTACACACCCAATTTTTAGAGATGAAGTTAGGGCATACAAAATCCAGCTGAACGAACCTAATGACCTGGTTTTGGACTCACTGAGAAGTCATTCAGTTCAGTTCCAGCAAGACATTGGTGGTGCAGGTGGAAGAACAGTGAAGTGAAGACAGAACCAAATCAGAATTACAACAGAGTACACTCCCCTGCCTCTCAAAGAGTAAGTTTCATCTTGACAATCTTCTCTAACATATCTTAGAGTCCCACTGGGACATTAACACCAGGTTCTTTTCCTGGGTTTTTCATTCCAGTCCTGGCTGAGTGAGTATTGTCAACACTGACCACTGCAACAAACATGAGCTGTAGTCGTGTTACCCAACTGCTTTGTTTTTGGAGCATTGAACTAAAGTGTAGGAGTGCTTGTCTAATCAGGATTGACCATAAGTCTTGATTCACAAGATAAGATGCTCTAGTTAGTTCGCTCTCATGGATTTTATATTTTTATATTGAGCAGCTTCTGTCCAGGTTGTCCCACAGCCTGGGAACTGGGACACTTCAATTCTAGTCTACGAAGCAGTAAATGCTTACTAGGAAATATGTGGTTAAGGAATAGTTTCAGCATAATACTACGGGAAAAAAATTAATATCTGAATTCAAAGTGAAGCCTGGATTTCAGACAGTTTAACAGTCAGAGTGCAGTTTATTTTAAAACAAGCTTCTCCCTCTAGCCACCCTACTGAATAACATGGGAAGCTCTTGTCAAGCTGCAGTTTGTGGATCCCAATCAGGGATGCTTTGGTCTTCCTGGAGCCTCTATAGGAACTCCATAAACCTAATCCAGGAGTTGGAATTAGTTGAGTGACCAAAGGCCTGACTATTATTGCAGGGCAAGTGCTATAGCAACTGACTTCTCCTGTGGGTCTAGTCTCAGTGAGTGCCGTTACTCAGCTGTGTGCAACCCACTGAGCCCCTGGGGCATACTACCTGCTTCCCTGCTGTCTGGGCCAGCTCCCTCAGCCCTCTGGCACAAAACCCAGGAACATTTTGGAGACAGCTCACTCTGGAAAGCAGGTTGGACAGACTAGCATCAAGTTCGCCTTCTAGTTAAGATACCCCAACGCTATTTCAGAGGAATGTGTGCTGACCGTCAGTTACACACTTTCTGGCTGCACCTAGGACATGCTACTTGTGCCATCAGTATCAAGCTACAAAAACATTGTTCTGGCTGGCTTCAGCACAGTGCCTCTTTATTTCATGCACTCTGAACTAACTAATCACACAAAAAAATAGGTGTCATGGTTTGGGACACTGGAACCTTGAAGAAATATAGGACCAACTACGATGTAATACCAATGCAGCTCTAGAGGAGGTGGATCCTGAGCAGCCAGGACACATCCACTGTATGCCACATGTTCTCAAGCCCAGAGGTGAGTCCCTCTCCCTATTTTATTTGCTGATATACATATCTCATAGAATCACTGAGGTTAAAAAAGACCTTTAAAATTATCAAGTCCGAAGGTCAGCCTAGCACCACCACCACCTTCACCATTTAACCATGTCCTCAAGTGCCCTGTCCACATGTTTTTTGAGCACTTGCAGGAGTGGTGACTTCACCAGTTCCCTAGGCACTCTGTTCCAATGCATTACAACCCTTTCCATCAATTATTTTTCCTAATAGCTAATCTAAACCTCCCTTGGTGCAACTTAAAGCTATTTCCTCTCATCCTGTCACTGTTGCCTGGGAGAAGAGACTGACACCCATCTCACTACAACTGCCTTTCAAGTAGTTGTAGAGCAGTAAGGTCTCCCCTAAGCCTCTTTTTCTCTAGGCAAATAAAACCACTTTCCTCAGCTGCTCCTTATCAGACTTGTGCTCCAGACCCTCACCAGCTCCACTGCCCTTGTCTGTGCCAGCCCCAGCACCTCAGTGTCTTTCTTGTACTGAGTGGCCCAGAACTGAACTCAGGATTCGAGGTGAGGCCTCACCAGTGCTGACCACAAGGGCATAATCACTGCCCTGGTCCTGCTGGCTACACTATTGCTGGCACAGGCCATGATGCCATTGGCCTTCTTGACCATCTGTGTTGTTTTCAATATGAGGTACGTGCAGATCATAATGGTTTTGAGTTGCCCCTCTTTATCTGAAAACTAGGAATGGTTATACACCCTTGCACCCCACCTAGATGCTGTAAAGTACCAAGACACTTAGTAGGTAACCCTTTACAAGGATTAAGTACAAAGTGTACATTGTTGTAGAAGACATGACTTTGGTTCAGCAGCTCTTGGAAGAAGTGGCACAAGTCTTGATGCTTACTCAAAAGTTGTTATTTGTACCTGAATTTCACAGCTCTGGTAGAACCTGGAGAAAGAGCAAGAGCTTGACTTCAGTAGCCAGTTAGAACAATGTGTAGCAATGGCTCTCCTTCCTGGTTTTTCCTGCTCCTCTTGTGCTGCCTCAGAAAAGAATTCAGACCTGAATCTCTGTTTACAGAAACTGCTGTTTACCAACTGTTGTAAAGTGTTACCTCTTCTATTTAATTCCAATTTACTAATAAAAAATATCCTTTCTGTCAGGAAAAAACAATTTCCCTCTATCTGTGTCTTGAAACATAAGAAAACAAAACAGATGCTTGTTGCATTTAATAAAGAACATGCATATGCATTGAAAAAACTTCTAGCTTATTTTTGTGATGCCAATATTTAATTATGTTCATTTTGCATTTTTAATTAGAAGGCAGAACAGATGGTGAAGGCACAAAGTAAAGGAAAATGTCCATTCATATAACCTGCTACGTGATGCCAGCAAATTCCTGTGCTTAGAGCCTGATCCAAGCTCTACTGAATCCAGCACGAGCGTATCTGTCAAATATCAGGGATCTGGAAGAGACCACAGAGCAGGGCTTTCCTGGAATCAGTTTTCCTGATGTGTACATGATGAATATATTTCTCTCACAGTTGGATTATTTTTCTGATCTTAAGGCAAATTTTGGTTCAGGTTCCTATGGGTTACCTTATTTCTTGCTTGCTTTCCTCTAAATAAAAATTAACTGTCTGTGCAGAATTAATTTCAATTCCAAACCTTACCTGGGAAAAATGTCTCACTGTATATTGTGCCATAACAATAAAAATTCATGCAGTTAATGGCATAAGTCACAGAGAGAGCCAGATAAAAGTTATTTAGATTGTTTTCAAAATCACTGAAAGGGGGAAGCTGACACTGATCAAAATTTGGGTCCTGTGTTTCATTCAAAAACACATAAAATGAACCATTGTGCTTAACTTGTTTCACAAATGAAATATTTGTTTCTTTCTCTTTTTAAAAATATGCCAATTTTAACCAAAGAATTTTAAATAGATCAAGTAGACACAAATATATACTAGAAAAGAAAATGGAATTTTCAGTCAAATGAAATATTTGCATTGACCCAAGTTGAATTTCTGTGTGCATGTGTTATGGGTGTGTTTGACTGCAACTTTTTTTAAGTGTGTGTGATTCATCATTTGTCTGACATCAGTCACAATGATATTTCTCCTGATCTCCAGGCAGGAAATGGATGTTCTTAATCAATATGTCATGAACTTTAGCTATATATATGGCACTGCTGAGACTGACAGTAGAATATTAAAGCATGTCAACAAATTTAAGAGTGTTCAGAAGAAACTATTATTTGAGGGCTTCAAAACATGCCTACAGTAAACTTGATCTGTTTAGCTCATAAAAAAGATCAAGAGGTAACTTGATTGTGATGTGTAAGTTATTAATAAGAACTGTTAAAGGGAAATGAAAGCCTTTGAGACAAATTCATATTATTAGTAAGAAACATTTCTAACAGCGAGTGTAATTAAGTATTGGAAAAACGTACCAAGAGCAGTGCATTGTCTTCTGCCTCTTGAAGTCACCCAATCAAGAATGAACAGAGAATGTAATTTAATCCAATCATTTCTACTCATCTTTCATTCATAGTAAAAGGAGAAGAAAGAATCAATCCCCATATAGTGCATTTAAGTCTATTGAAAATATGCTTCCTTTTCTCGATAATCTTTTGCAGATCCTCTTAAAAGGGGTCTGCCACTTTGGGTCAAGCACAAATTATTACTCTCAATTCTGGGGAAACTGACTCTACAGATGTTCCAAGTAGGTGGTCTCCTGGTGCTCTCTGACCTTTAAAGTCCATGAATCAGGAATTTTTCATATATAGGTATTTATTTATAAAATATCATTACATATAGGTACAACTGCATTGATTCATTACATATGCTTTTCAATAATAGGAAAGAAGTACCAGCACAGTACAAACAGCAAATTACTAACATTTTCAGGAAAAAAATTCAATGAGTTTCAGACAGAATTAGTCACTGAAGATATCTGTGCATAATTTGGCAATAACTAATAAGCCCAAGAATTTTGCAGTCTATTTGAGAACAATTTGCAAAGAGAAAACAAAGCAAAATTCTTCAGATAAATTATTCATTTGAATTAGTCATTTAGCTCTAGTAAGGAGTTGTAGACTTTTTGAAAATATGTGGCAAGGGGATACAGTTTTAAAGAGGTTGAAGCAAAAATACTCTGCTCTTCTAGAGTTTGTTTCATCACATGTTCTCAAGGCACTTAATCATTAATTATTCTGAATATTAATTATAACCATTTTACATTTGAATAAACTGAGGCACACACAGTGCCTTGCCTATGCTCACAGAGCACGTAGGGATAAAAGTTGGGAAAAAAATCTGTCATCTCACTAACCATTAAATGTGCTCCTTGTCACTATTCTCTTAAACTTTGCTACCCCATTACATTGTTAAACTTTATTTCTGAGGGAAATAAGTGTTTTGTGACCACAGTGGGTTTTTATTGTCTCACTGAGGAGGGCAGAAAAATTTCAGAAGACAGAGATCTCACAATTATTGAGGAAGGGATTTACCTGACCAGCTATAGAAATCTTTTGTGCAGGGGTCTACATCTGAATCTGTCACTATAAACTCTCTTTAAGGTCAGTGGCAAGGAACAGGCATATATAGGGTGTGAATCACCTCACCCTAGGGCTGGTGCCCACATTTGTCAGATGTGCCCCAGAATGCCCCCAGGGCAGTCATTTCACATGGAAGCAGAACCATGGAGTCCGACATGTTGGGAAGAGCCCCTATGGATCACCTGCTCCTGCTGACACAACTGCTATCTTAGGTAAGGTTGCCCAGGGCAGTTGTTTTCTGAATAGATACAAGGATGTTTTTGAGGATACGGCTAAAGCTAGATGCAACGATCCCCACTGTGATTTGGAACACTCCTTGAAAGGCAGCCTGACAGAACAGAGATCCAAGCAACCATGTGAGCTAAAACAATATATTGAACACAAAGAGTAGGAGTCAGTCGGCTAAACAGGTGCTATGGAGTGCTGAAAGGTGCAGATCTCTCTTTCTTCATACGTGCCAATCTGTGCAGATTTCTCTGATGCTCATAAAGCAACTCAAATGGCCCGGGGTGCCTGTTCCTTATACAGGAGCATGCTGTCTGTATTGTAGCAGCTGAAGAGTCAGACACCTGGACACTGAAGTCACCAGTGGCCATGTCTAGGTGTGATCTACGTGTCTACTCTCCCACTATCATTAATACAGAGCCTGAAGAGATGTTTCACTCTGCCTAAGATAGACATGCATCTTTGAGGAGCTGAATAACTTCTCAGATTTATTATTCTGTACTAAGTCTGGAACTTAGTTCTAGAACACGGAACCAGTGCTGGAATCTGGAACTAAATCCCAGGCGTCTTGAGCTCCTAGACTTACCAAATTGCCAGAATACACTTTTGTATTTTCATGAGATATATAATTCATGATGCTTAGGAAACATGTTGAGAAGTAGATCAGTAGATGCTGGTGTTATATGTTTACAGGTGATTAAAGTGACAAGTATGCTAAATACTGTGATGTGATATAGATAACTGCAAAAAGAAAGTGAGACCTGGGCCTCAAAGCATCTGCCAACATTGGACATTTTTTGATGCAGGCAGAGCTCCAAAATTACTACCACTGTTACTGCAAAGAATCCTGGTTCAGAAGTAAAATATGCATCATGTTATTTATAACCAAGAGCAAGGATAAAGAACATGTCTTTGCAAACATTTGTTAACACTGTGATTTTGAAAAGATAAAGTGTGTAGTCATTCAAGCCCTGGCCCCATTTTCTCCTAGCTTCACATGTGATCCATCAGTACTACCATTTATCCTCTAATTTCAGGTTTTTTGGGTTTTAAGGGCAAAGTTATGCCTTGGTCATAATTTGGAAACCATACTGCCTACATAATGAAATCTTTCTAGGAAGAAGTTTACAAATTATTTAAGAGTCTGTTTAGCTTGAATCACAGTTTACAGAGGTGTCACCATGACTCAGCACACCATGAACCCTTCATGGTTTCAAAGAGTGTGAGAGATCAAAAGATGCCCTTCAACCCTTCTCCAAATTGTTGTTTTGAGCCCTTCTTTGATTAAGAGAGTTCCTTATCTAGTTCCTGAAGGTTCAAAGGAATGTTTTTTTCTGGGTGTGTTGACCAAATAAGATTCAATCTTAGTGTCAAGTAGTGCCTGAGGTACTTCCTATGACAGGTTTCATTGCAAACATGTTTTCATTTCAAACATAGAAAAAACTTCCTTATGAACACTCTTCAATGTCACTGCTTCAAATTCTTCTGTCTGTATGCAACAATAGATTTATTCCTGATTTCTGAATTTATTTGCAGCTATTGTAATTTCAAATTCCTTCTTCTTGGCTTAAAGTTGATAGAACACAATTAACCAGACAATGCTTTACTTATTACTATCAAGTGAATAAAAATCTGTCTAGTTGCTATAGATTTTAAATATTTGATGTGTATGTTACCATACAGTTCCTATTATTCATTTCTGCTTCCAAGTCTTCTTTTACTTTGGATGCCTTCCTTGCATAATTGTTGATTTTTTTGTATGATGGACTGTCACATTTAGGGCACTCTGGAAGCCACACAGGAACAGCTCCCATTTTGGAGTTAGTTAAAAAAAATCTGAAAAGTTTTGCTGAAGTATGGCCCAGAAACCTCCCTCTGGAAACATAAGTACTAAAGAATGGTAGTTGCATGAAAGATGCTCCAACGAAGTATGTATGAGAGGAAGTAATGCAGAAGTACTTATTATAAAAAAATTAAATAAAAGCCCCTGTATATTTTATTTGCTATATTTCTGTCATATGTGCTGCAAAATCTACTTTGATCTGTACAGTATATTTTCAAGTCATATGGCAGTGTAAAATACCATGGCTTATGAAAAAAGCACACATATATTATAAATATATAAGTAGCACAAGTATGTCAATCTTTTCTTGTATGATAATAGATTACTGTAAGGTTCCAGTCATGAAGTTAAACATCCTGGAGTAGTTAAACAGGAATTTTACCCCAAAGCAAGTGTATGAGCTATGTGAATATTAAGAAGCCAGATGACATGCACAGATAGCTGCAGAAGGCTGGATGGATCAATGACGAGCTCTATCAGCTCTGTTTTCTAGAGTGCGAAGCTTTGAAGAAGAAAAGAAAAAAGACTTGGTTTTGGTATAAGGAAATGATTACTCTCATGAGAAATTTGATCCAGCACTTGTAATGTCTTTTCTCTGTTATTAAGTCACATCAATAATACTGTCTGGTAATATTTTCCTTAAAGTAAATATAGTGAGGTGCTATTAGTGTTACGTGTGTGAGTGTGTATGCAATCCAACCAATAAAAGGAGAAGATGCTTAATGTCTCATTTAACCCTCTTGATAATGTTTAAGTGATGATATGTGATATATGATATGACAAGGTAAAACAATTGTTAAAAATAACATGAGGAAAATATAAGTTTTTTTATTTAAAAAAAAATCAATCCGATATAAAGACTTCTAACATCCTCAGGCTTGCTCCTGTTATTTAAAGAAAAATAATTGGGAAATATAAGGAGCATTAGTGCTGTTGAAAGAACATGGTATCATCTGGAGGTTGTTTCTAGCCTCACAAATTCCCTAACACATTTTTCATGATAGTTTCATCTCAGATATTTCACCAGCAGTTATTCAGGAGAAATGTAATATGCACTACAGCAGAGCAAGAAAGGACCGCTGAGGGACGGTCCTCCGATATGAACAGAAGCTTCAGTTCCAGACACTTAAGTCTCTCTCTCACTGCAACCCTCAGTAATTTCTTCCTGTAAAAGTATTTATATATTCTGAGTAATTACATAAAGCAGTCCTTGATGGAAAACAAGTAAACAAAAGAGAAATGCTTTTTAGTGTGGACATATGAATAATTTACAGCAAGACAAGTTAACATATGAACTATTAATTACTCATCTGTAAGTTCACACCTAGTTACTTATTTACAGGCATATGCTATAAGTTTTTCAATGTTCTTTTCTTCAACCATCAAAATATCTTTGTAGTTCTTCCTTTAACCAGTCAGAAAATTTCAACACCCTTTTGAAATTCAAGCTGTAATCACAAGTGCCTCTATGGTTTAAAACTAAGCCATTTTTTCCCCCTCATCATCTCATTTGAGATTCATTTTTCCAGATAAGTAAACCTTCTACATTCAAACCATTTCCTCTGCAAAGCTGATCTTCGAGCTGAATTGTGCTGTCCTTTTGGGTCCCACAGTGTGGCGAGGGGAGATTCCTAAATGCTGCTCTTGGGACTGTGCTAATAGAAGTAGAGAATATAGTGGAAAACCACTTTAAAATCCCAGCTTTGTCCATGAAGTTCATTGTCTCACAAGTCACAGTACCAGTCTAAAGTTTCAAGTAATCTCAGGTATCTATTTGTTCTTTTATCTTTCCTAACCAATGTAATAATATGCATATCAAAACTCATAATCTATTGTAAGGAGTAGATCTAGGGGAATTCTGAAAACACCAGGCTTCCCTTCCAAAATTAAAAATTCACTTAGGAGATGACTTAAACCTATTTCCTCAGTTTTATAGATGAGTTCCTTCAGCACATTTCTCCTGTATCACAAAAATTTGCAAGTTTAAGTTTTGTTATTTGATTCAGAGAGCAACCAATCATTTTTTAATTTCAGGATAGATTGATTCCACAGATGAGGCAATAGATTTCCCTAATGTGATACTTTCTATTGTTAGTTGGAACAGTAGATAAGCAACTTGGATACAACACAACAAGCTTCCTTTGATTTATTGTCTACAGTAGAGGGCCAATATTTTTTTAGTAAATGGAAGCCAATTTTGGAAGAAAAAAAAAATGCTCAAAAGAAAGTAAAATCCCCTGGCATTAACTTGGTGAGTCAATTCATGATCTGGTAAGACAGCATTCACTGTAGCTGATAATATATTCCAAGGATGGACAAACACATCAGGCCTGATCCAGGGCCAAGGGAAAGCTACAGATGGTCCTTCCATGAAAGAGATGGGATTAAATCTGACTGGTATTTTAAAGCTAAGATAGAAAACTGGAAATGAGAAAGATAAATGCAAAATTCATTATATAATCCTAAGAAAGAATGCTTATTATTTCTGTTCAACCTTCAGTCCCATGGCTTACTCTTCCTAACCTTTTCGAAGACAGAGGTAAGCACTTGGTTTTCTCCACTCCTCAGGCACTTCTCCTATTTGTCATGATCATTCTTCACAATGACATCTGCCAGATCCCTTTGCACTCATGAATTCACCCCACCAGGGTCTAAGGAGTCAAATGTGTCCAACTTGCTCACATATTCTCTAACCTGGTACTTTTCCATCAAAGGTAAGTCTACACTGCTCCAAGCTTTCCCTGTGGTTGTCAGTGCCTGGGTTTTATGAAGGTTAGTCTTACTGGTAGAGCTTGAGGTGAAGAAAGTGTTTAATACCTGTGTCACCAGGTCCTCTGCCCCGTTCAGCGATGGACCCACATTTTCCACATCTTTCCCTTTGCCACTTAGGTATGTACAGAAGTCTTTCCTGCTGTCTTTTACAACCATTAGAAAATTTAACTTCAGGGGCCTTCCTAACCACATCTCATGCTTGGACAGTTCATCTGTGCTCTCATACTGTCTGTACCTTCTTTCACTCCCTGTATGCTTCATTTTTATTATTGAGTTTGGCCAGGAGCTCCTTGTTCATCTATGCAGGTTGTCTGGTAATTTTGCCTGTCTTTCCCATGAAGCCTGTATCCCCTCCAGCCAGGCAAGTGTTCAGAGCATCAGCACTGAAAAAGTCATAGACAATGCAGTGGTTTTGGAAGTGGTCATGAAAGACCCTAACTGCTTATGGGAATAAATTCTGTGACACAGAGTTGTTAACACAGTAATTGCAGTCAAGCCCCACACAGCGTACCTATATTTTGCTGCAAAGAGCAAATGAATTACACTGGCTTAGCTGATGTTTCGGTAAATATAGTTACAAAAAGTTAGCAAACACACCATACATAGTTTCACTCAGATTTCTCATTCAACATTTAACGCCTTTTTTATTTTCCATGGCCAGATTGATTTCCAGGTCCTGTGAGGTATGAATCAGAATGACAGAGTGGTAGAGGGGAAACCTTGTCATGCATGCAGTGTATGAAAATTATACAAATATATCATTACTCTTGTGCAGATAAGACACCATTTCAAGTTCATATATTTACTACTAAAAATTAGATAGTAATTAGATAGTGTTATTCGACAAATATAAAAGGTGCCACCCACTCGTGGTTTTTTTAACTCCGTGAAGTTTTGATTCTTTCTTCTCTTTCTTTAAAAGGTCTTAGAGGAAGAACATTTAAACATACCCAAATTCATACACTCATCTAACATTAAAATCACAGCACAAAAACACAATCCAGGAAGATAGAATTGCCTTGTATTTAAGAGAAAAAAAATAAGGATTTATCTGATAATGTGGTAATATTCATTGTCAATTACTTGAATAATATATTACTTTATTCATACATGTCTCTTAAGTGTTTGTATTTGATTCGACTGACTGAATGTCAGAAGGTATGGCCCAGATGTCTACATCTTTATTAATCAATGTGGGTCTATTTATAGCTAATGGAAAGAAACAGACATTTCTACAAAGTCATTCGTCTTGTCCCAAAGTAGACATCTATATTTAGAGAAAACTGTCACCCCTGGAAACTGTGTTTCTCTCATTAGTGTAGCAGGAGTTCAGGATTATTAGGCCATATGTAGATACCCAAAATCAGATGCAGACATTTAAAATCAGGATAGTGAAGATTTCCTTTCACACCCCCTCTGCAAATGACCTAAATGTCAGGTGTTAGCAGGCAGCTTAGCGCAGTATAGTTCCATGATATACCTTGATATTAAATTGCGTGCAAATATAAAACAGGGACTCCTAAATTACAAAAAGCCTTGTATTCAACAACACTACATCTTCTTTAATAGCTTTTCTGTCCTTTTGCCTCATCCTGGACTGGAGCATTAGCAGGTAAGGGTGCTAGCACCAGAAGGATTATGGGATGATGATTCAGCAATACACGTGGGTGTTTCATTACCAGAGGTCCCTAGGTTTAAAACCTCCCTAATAGCCAAAAGCTTAGAGAAAGCTTCTGTCTCCATCCAATTTGTGAAACTGTGTTCTTGTTTACTTTATTTTTTATAAAAGCTTTATAATTTTCTTTCTTTTACCATTCTTTCTAACTAAAAACTAAATTTTCAGAATAATTCAAAGTCAACATAACCTCAAAGGGTGTATTGCTCCATTCAGGGTTTCGATGTCAGTTCAAGTACTTGATCTCTAAGATTTGATTTAAGTCGGGAGATGGAAATATTTCTGATCTAATGAGTCCCTATACACACACCTGCCAGGTTTTAACTGAGCCTTAGCTAGATAGAGAGAATTATCCTTTTATTTTTGGTGTCAACTACTCCTGCCCCATTTTGATTTTTTGTTTTCTGGAAAGGTGCGAGACCTTGTGTTAGATGGCAGCCCTGATGCAGTTCACTTTAGTACCCAGCAGACACATCTGATGGATTACATTTTTCAGATGTTCCACAACATCTTCTAGACCTGGTTTCATGATTAAAAGCTTAAGCAAGTGGTGGTGGGAAGAGTCGTCTCAATGACATCCCAGAATAGAACTGTGTTACTTATTTTGAGAAATGATACACAAGGCAAGGCCAGCTCAGAGCAGAGGGCAAGTAGCAAAGAAGTATGCGCCACTGAGTTATCACTGTGGGGAGAGCTGGCTAAGCAGAGCTCAGTTTCTCAAATTACATTCAGACAGGTCCAACACCTAGGGCTTCTCAGGAGGACTTGTCAGGTAAGAAAAGAAAATACTGGCATGATTCTCAATTGTTTCTCATTTGTTAGTGGTCACTCTAACTCAGTATGACAAGAGAATGTCTGCAAGTAGGTGTGACTGAGTCCTGTCTGACTGAAAGGGGAAATATTTGCACAACTGCAGAAGAATGAATACCATTACCAAGAGACTGCAGAATTTGTATAAATTAGGGCACTGAGCTGTGGGAAAAGGTACAGGTCCAGTGCTGAATGGTGCCAGATCTTGTGTATGTTCCAGTTTGAATCCATGTTTAAAAATAACAGGACAGTTGTGGAAGCATATATTACTCCATCTCCCAGGAAAGCCCCAAGGAACTGTATGTTTACAAGATTCGGTTAGTTATACAGTGACTTTTCCCTACTAAATAGTACAAGAAGGGTTTTTTTATTATTAAATGTGATCGTGATATAGAAATATGAACATTTCATGGAACCGATTCATTAGCTCTGCTAGTAGAGATCCATTTGTGGGTTTGCAACATCAAAATATTTCTATTTTTCCATTAATTAATGTGTAGACATTTACCGTACTGTGGCAGCAAACTTCTGAAGCTGTTATATGACCTAGAATATTTGCGTGTTTTGTCTGGTAAGGAATATTGACAAGTGCCAATGGGTACAGTAAAAGAAATTGACAGTACAAAGCCAGCCTTTCTTCCTCACTGTCTGTGGGGATTAGAAAAACAAGGCACTGAACACAAGAGAGGATTTTTTTCCTTCCTGATGTAATAACTCTATGTAAATGATGTTTCAGGTAGCCTAGTGAAATTGGCATCTGAAATGGAAAGGAGGTAATTTAAAATCTAGATGTGAATAAATTCACAGCATCTGATACAGAATGCTGTGACTAAGTGTTTAACTTTCAAATAACCTGTAATTTAATGTAAAGGTTTTAAATTAAATGAATACATTTTTAGGGCATAATGTGGAATCCAGGATTTCCAACTCCCGCCCCAAACACCAGCCATTAGAATCCAAGCTTCCAATTAATTTTGAGCTGCATGCAGTACAGCACTGGTTTAACAATTCTGAACAGAAAGGTTTGAAACTAGATAACAACCTGTGGGCTGTAAACAGAGTAGGCTTAACTCTTGCTGATTTTAATGTGGTCTGATCAAGCAGACTGTAAATGAAAGACTCTGCTGTAGTTTGCCCACTAATTTGAATTGCGCTCGTTTGACTTGTTTCCAATACCACCCTTATTACCTAAATGTTTATGGGATCATAAATGAAGAATGAAAAATATCCTGAAAGATGTATGATGGGATTTTCTTCTTAAACTAAATATGCATAAAAAAATATTCCTGGAGATGAAATGGAGACTTTTGTAGAAAAAAAATAGGCTGCTCTCTAACAATATTCCCTTATTGTTTATGAAATTTCCCACTAATTGCCTATTCAACCAACCTTTCCCTGACCCCTTTACTTCTTTACTTTTTTTTTCACCACATGTGTAGGGTTACTGGTCAGATGGAGTGCGTTTAATGGAAGCTGAGGGACATGCAAAGTTTGGGTGGAAGAAAACTGAAAATTAAAAAAATAACAACAATCTACTTTAAAAATATTTCAGAACCCAGGAGTGTGCTGATAGCCACCTGACTGGGGAAAGTTTTTACAGGCTGCTGTCATTGCCTAGATTTATTCATATTTACTGCTAGCAATAGTTATTGCACTGTTATCATAAGCTACTCAGCCACATTGTAGATATTTCCTCAGTTAGCCCTTCCTCCTTCACGTGGAACAAAAATTGCTTTTGCAGGGTGAGATACCACAGAACAATAAGAGATTCTGTGAAGCCAAGACATCGCTGACTGTGTCCTTTTTACTGGCACGTAACTTTACTGCTTCATCGCCAAACCCTTCGCTATGAAGTGAGTGTCAAGACAAAAGCGGTGTGAGGACAGACACCCCACTGTGGGAGTTCCACAGCTTCTGAGACAACAGGCTTAATCTTAGGTGCTGCCTCACCAGTCTCCATGGCTTTTGGTCCAGCATTGCCCCAGTTGCTGCTTTCCTTGTCATTTCATCTTCGTGAAAACACTACCTAGCAAAAAAAGGATATCCATTAAAGTTTTCTTGCTGGAGGAGCAGCTCCATCTGGTCTCTTGAGGTCTTGGGAGTGTGAAAATGCAAGACAAAAAGCTGGCTGCAAGGAGGGAACCAGTTTGGTGAGGGAATGGGTAAATCACAAGTCCTGGCTTGTGGCTTTGTCCAGATGCAGTGCTGGAGGCAGCTTCCCATGGTCAGAAAATTGGTAGGATGTAGAGGCAGCAGTCTTTTGAGGCTTTCACAGCGAGATGGATGAGGAGATGCTGTGAGGTTGTGGTCTGAGGGTGTGGATCTGGAAAGAAGGCTACAAATCAGGAACACATATATCTGGAAATTATCTTATTTCCCTATGAAACACAGATGGAAGAATAAAATGAAATAACATACGGTAAGAGAATATAAAATTTACAATAAATAAGCAACTGCCTGCTCAGTTCTACTCTTCTCTGCAAAACAGATACTTAAACAAAGCCAGACAGATACTCAGGTTTCTCACTGAGCACAAAATGTTTAGTATTTTGACACCTGTTTTGATCTATACAGGCACAGCAGGTTATGAAATAACATATGAATAACACAGACGATACAAAAATGAAAACCAAATCATTGTATAAATTTAATTTTGATTTACTCGTATAGCATATCAACATTATCTGAAACAAAGCCAACTTTTGATATATTTTCCTTCCACATAAAAGCAAAGATTAGTCCATGACCACTGGAATTAATGCAGCCTCGTATCCTGTGGTTTTATAATCTTTGAGTCATCATCTCATATTGTTATCTCATGATAACAATAATTTCCATTCTCTTTGGTGTGTTCCCTGGTTAAGAGACAACCCCTGGCTCACCTGGAGATAAACCTGTTATTTTCAGGTTTTCAGCCTGATATTCAGCTCAGCAGTCCTTTCGTGCCTGTTAAGTCATACCTGGCAGTGGAGGTGCTGCTTTCAATCTCCTCTGACATGACACTGGTATGCCTAAAAATTACAGAATGTAATTAACTTTGAATCATCATTTCGTGGGGTTTTATTTTTTTTGGTTGGTAGGTTGAGTTTTCTTCACCTACTTTAATAAAAATTGTCCAGTATGCTGGGAAATTACTTAAGAAGACTGACAAGTGAGATGAATATACAGCATAGTCCTCTAAGTTTATAGCTTTTGAAATTAAAAAATTCAGTTTGGGCATGTTCAGGTTTTGGGGTTTTGGGGTTTTTTGATAAAAAATGTATTTCTGTGGAAGTCTTTTTTATCATGACTACCTAATACTGAAAGTCTCCACGGCATGTGTGGCTATAGTCTATTAACCATGTAGTTCTTTAGAAAATTACAGTTAATTATCCTCTGGTTCATAACGTGATTGCAAAAAGAGAAACTGTTTGCAAAAGCCTTTTGTCAGAAACAGCCTGAAAAGGTAAACATTTGTTCATGTTTTAAGTGGAAAATAAATGATGAAAAAACAAGCAAACAAACAAATATACAGACTGAATTAATTGCCTAAATTAATTAATTTGGCCAACATAACTACAGATAATTAATTTGGCTAACATAGCCACAGTCCCAGATGAGCTTTTAGGCAAAAAAATTAATGCTTGAGTTTTTTTAAGCTTGCCAAGTATGCAACTGGAAACAGCCTTTACAGGGGCAGGACATTGGCTTTCGCTTCAAACTGAGACAGCAGGTCTGCTTGCAAGGCTGCTCCAAACACTCAGGGCACTGCTTCCCATCAGGGCCAGGGTACATCAGATGTGTGCCTTTGCCTTGGGACCGTCACTGCTTCCTGCTGTATCCTGGGTTCTCTTTGGAGACCTCGTGTGCAATCCTAACCCTCAGCCTGACACTGACGTCATTTAACTTGTGAGTGCTGATGAAGGATTGTACAATTGCCCTATATGACATCATTTCAGCTTAAAGGAATTTACATAAATATCAATGGAAGAAAGAATGCTTGCTGTCTATCCAGTAAACAAGAAATGAGGAATCCTGTGTTGGAGATATTTGACTGAATGTCTACCAGTTTTCTGCAGTATTTGTAGAATGTCTCGAAGCTTAGAGTTTCCACCTCGCCTTGCTCTGACACTTCATTGTTTAATTTTTCTGTGCTTTAGAATGAAAATAAATCCCAAGAAATGGGACTCATAAAAATGTAAGAATTTCTTTCCAGAGCATTATATTGCCTTTTGTTATGCACCGCTTACATTATTTACTGCATTGTTTAGCACACTATATAGTGACATTTCAAAGGGCAACAGCAAAATAAGTAACACAGCCTATTTAACTTAAGAGTGTTTTCAAAAATGTTTATGAACCACTAGTTGGTCGTGTTTAAAACATTTTTTCTCAAGAAAGCAGCATGAGCAAATCAGTTTTGCTGGTATCATTAGGCATTTTGCAAATGTTTGCTGAATATATTGAACATTTATATTAGCTTCTGTAGAAAGTTTACTGCAACAGTTTTAAAAATATTGTGTTAAACCAGATTCTTAATATAGTATGACATAGTCATGTATTCATATTTTTGTCTGTCTTGAGTGCCCAGAATATACCTTATTTATTTATTGGGATAAAAGCAATGCATAATTTCTAAGAAAAATTCTTAAACGTTAAAAAAATATTAATAGTATTGGGATTACATGGCATACAAACTCAGCCAGTAAATTAGAAAATTCTGTAGAGACAAATAATAAAAGGTTTGTTTACTTTGTATTCTCAGAACACCATTCCTAAACCAGCACTAGTAGAAGAAGAAATAATGAAGGTAATTAACTTCTGATGTTATTAACTGATAAGATTTCTGATATTTCCCAGGTTTCAGGTAAAATATTAAATTTTCAGGCATCAAGCAATGAGCATCCTAAACTTCTACTACAGAAGTTTACTTGTTTTTAGACTACGCTTTTAATTGTGAATACATCCATACCATTTATGTTTATGAAGCTCTGCAGGATATCTCTGTTTTCCTGTTGGCAGAAATAAAAACTTTTTCTTGACCCACATTCTTTGCAGTTTATAGAGTAGTCCTCTATTTCATTATCATGAAAACACCGAAGTCTACAACCAGAACAGGAAATTTCACACACCTCTCTCTCTAGAGTGCAGCAACTGTAATGGTTTCGTTATCCTCAGATGCTACGTGCAGCAACCGGTCCTTTCAGGAGGGGATTTGGTTTGTTGCTTAGCATGTTCCAGTTGACTGTAATTGCTCAACACCTACACATATTTCTTAAGCTTTCAGGCTTACTTTCATAGGAAGCCTCCATTTGTCTACCACAGCAGGAAGTTAAACCAGGTTCCTTGTAATTGGTTTATTTCCTTGGGGCTAAATTATGGTTTCTACATTTTGAAGCACAGGGGGATGACTAGCAGACTTTACTTTTAGCTGTGAAGAAGGAGGTGTTATGACTGGAACATGTTACTGTAGGAAGTGAACTTCAAAGCACAAAGGAGGAGAAGTGCCAAGAGCCCTTTTGACAGCCACCTCAACCACCACATAAATAGACCTCCCACTTAACTAAACTCGGGATAATAATGAATTATATCAAGGGGAAACTGTGCCCTCTTTCCTTTAGCTGTGCAACCGCAGCATCTTTGCTTTCCCAAATACTATACATATATATTTACATACGTACAGACTTGGTCTCTATTTCTCGATGGCAGAATATCACTGGCAATATAACCCAGCTGGAGCACACATACCTACATAAATTGACACATGGCTTTTTTGAAAAATTACTTTTGGGTTTGCTGGTTTTTGTTGGAAAAACTGACAGCATAGTAAGAAGCAAGACATTGTCATTTATTTATCTTCTCCAAGGAGATCAGTACAAAATGAGCAAAACTGAACAAAACTGTATTGGCATTTCTGCCTTGCTTATATGTACTACTGATTTTCTTTATTAAGGCTTTAATTTCCTTTGCTATACTTTATTTAAGAGTTTAATTTTTGCTTTCAATCCATAGCATTTCTGTGGTCTGCTAGGAGGTTTTGTTTGGGTTTGTTTAGACCTTTTTTTAATGATTTTGAGAAACTGTTTCACAGCAAACTAAAATTTTTTACTTTCCTGGTGGTTTAAAAAATTGTTATGGGAAAATGCAGTTTTTCATATGATGTAAGTTATTTTAATGTATTACTTTTTTTTAGTTTTAGTTTTCACTTCCGAGAATCAAAAGGAGTAAAATTACATTTTTGAAAGGCAATTAAAAACAGTGAAGCAAAATCTATTTTGACACATCATTACCATTTGAAATCTCTAGAAGTTTAGCATAATTTTAACAAATCAAGGTGTTTGGTAAGTACAGGAAAGCAGATCTTCTATACTTAACAATTTATCCACAGGAATATACTTATTTTTCTGACTGTTCCTTTTTTTTCTAAGATGGAAAAAGTATATGATTTTATTCAGCTAGAGACATTGTTGAGAAAAGATGTACTGATAAGGTTAAACCAGTGAAACTCCTTGCCATCCTATGCACTTCCTAACTGGGACACAGTTATTTATAGGTAAAACAAGACTTTAGGTGAAAAAAATATTTCTTGATAAGGACAGAATTAACACATTATTGGTTTGAGACATCTTTATGCAGTTGTCACTACAGTGATGCTATGGGATGCACCCTTTTTCCCCCCCTTCTTGTATGTGGAAATTTGCCTCACTTAAATATGAATTATCACAATAGTCATAATTACTTTTGCATGGAAATTAAACTTGACTAATAGATGAGCCTGAAAACAGCACCCTCTAAATGAACATTTACATTTTGGGTGGTACATTCAGAACAGGTCTAAGCCTTTTTTTACAAGATAAAGGAAGTGAATGCCCCATCACACCCCTGTAAGATACCCATGAGAGTGTGAGAACCTCCTCCAAGTCAGGCACGAAGGGTGTTTGAACCAAGATGCTGTATCATCTGACTGCTCTCCAACATGTACCAAGCCTCAGGGTTTCCTTGGAAAAATCTCAAAGGCTCTGCCAACACTTACAAAAGAGGTTGGTTATCTGCACAGCTACCTGTGACCCTGATCACCAATGTCTGGCTCTAGTCACATCCAGGGAAAACACTCTTCATGAACTTCTAGGAGCTCAGTGTCTTCTTTTCAACTTGGGAGAAAGTCATCTCTCGTTCACACCCTAGAATAAATTTTCCAGACTGTCTTGCAACCAAAGATTAATTCATGCATGTTTCCTTACGAAGCCTCTGCTTACAAACCTTTGAAAGCAGAGCCTGCTTTCCTCATTCTGCTGTGCTGGGTCATGCCACGCCCGTGGGGTTGGAATGCCCCAATGTGTCTGGGGAAAGATCGATCTCTGGAGTGGTGAACAGGCAGCTGCCTGGGTCAGAGAGTATGCACCCACATCTGAGTGGTTGAGAATTGCCTCTGTAACTGGGCAAGTAACCTGAGCAAGTCAAGCTATTCAAATTGACACAATGACGATGTGTCATTACTGTTCTTGAGGAAGTTCCACAGCTCTTGCAAATAATATATAAGGAAGATCTTGAACACAAATATTCAGAAAGCAGTGATGGTTGTGACTCATCTCATTCTTCTTCTTAACACCTGTTTTTCTTCATCCAGATCCAGAAGATTTAGAAAGATTTGCCTTTCCCCACATTAGGCTATACTTCTGAAAATGTTTTGGCATGTTGCATGTACACTGACTGAAATCTTATGGGCCAGCTTGCAAAACCAAAATTATAACTTCTGCAAGTTCATCTTATAATCACACACCTGGAGGATACATGAAGAGAAATGCATTTTTACCCCCTGATATCTTGCACAGTAAAGACTTTGTTCTCATAGATTAATTCATGGCAGTTTTATAGCTCATAATGTACTATTTGTGTGTGTAAGGCTGCTCAAGTTGCTGTTTGGGCAGTTACAGTTGCTAAAGCCTGTGAAAAAAAATTTATTTAATGGTATGTTATTAGACCTGTTTATTCAAAAAGAAGGATAACATCAGAGCTGTTGTCCAAACAGATTGACTGCAGGTTTGCATTTAGGCATCATTATAAATATTGACAATGTTTTGTAAATCCCCTTGGAATTCGTGTTTTTCGGTAGAAAGACCTACTTCTTGCAGGAAGGAAACAAAACTGGGAAACTACCATTAGGCTCAGATAAAAACTGATGTGCCTCTTTTATGCCCAAATATTTCAACTTTAATAAGAGTTCCTGCTGCACATACCATATAAATTAGAAAACAAGATTTTCATCCTTTTCCCCAATACTTGTCCATCATCTCTACTGATGAAGCATTACTGCCCCAAAACCTGAAAAATATATTTCTTTTAAAAAATAAAACTTTGTTTAAAGTGGACTGCCGGGGGATGAAGCAGTCTCAGTTTCTTAATGTTCAGAAGACACGCAAGATGTGTGCTTGGCTCTAACATTTTTCCAGCTCCCTTACCAGGAAAACAGGAACATTAGAAGTAATTACAGAATTCCCGCAGCTCCCGTTGACAGCAGAATCGTGTTGTATCCCTACTCGGTAAGCAGAGACTAAGAGAGTGCCTTGCAGAGCTCCCAGTCAAAAGAGACAAGACAAACTGAAAACAGGACAAAGCTTTTTTGTTTGTCATAATTGTCATTTTTACTACCAAAAGGATAACACTACTTATAACAGTGCCATAATTAGTGCAAGCACTGAAGAGAAAATATGCCAACAAGACACTTGGAAAGGACAATGAAGAGCCTAAGTTAAAAAGAATAATTTTTACATTTTCTCATTTACCGCTAAAGTTCTCTGAAAACAGACCTTTTATTTAAAACGTTTCAGAAAAAAATAAAGAATGTGCCTTTCAAAATGTTCAAGTATTATTTTGAAATATTCACTGGAGATCCTTCTTTTTCCTGAGCTTCACCTATAATTTATTGAACTAAAAGATAATGTCTTACTGACCTCCCACTCATCTTTCGTTACTTCACTGAGCTTCCATTACACTGTGCTCCTTTGAGTTTGCTTGCTGTGGTTCATTTCCAATGAAATATGTATTCATTCAAATATGATGAAAAAAATAGAAAGTCCCTTTTATTTGAGTGTTTTTGTGTAATCAAGTCACGACTGGCAAGGATAAAGTATCTGTCATTGTGTGGTAAGAATCCTGTGGTAAGAATCTTTACACAGCAGGCACGCTATTTGTTGGGGAAGTATTTCCACATACACAAAAAACTGCAGCCAACAGAAACCAGAAACATTCATCAATGGCCACTGAATATCACTCCTTAGTCACAGGGTTTTCTGCACTTCCCAGCTTTCTGGAAGAGAAACCTGACAGGGAACATGAGCGCTGCCCTCTATTCCTCTTTCCAGTCTGCACAGTCATAAATTGAGAGCATTTCTGCATTACATGAAAACATGGTCTCCTCTTCCCTACAAGTGTTTGTCAGATAATGAGAGGGTCCCCCAGCCTTGTCTTCACCTACCACTGCAGGTTTCCAGAAGGCCTGATGTTATTTGACCCCTGAGCTTGTCTCACACTCCTGATGACCTCCAGATCACACTGAGCTGCCCGAGAGTGCAAAATAGGTACCATTATTCAACCAAACCTTACCAACCAGCTTGTGTAACACCTCAGGTTTCTAGGTATCAAGACTATCACCCTCGTGTATGCCTGGAGCAATGGAAGCAGGCAGTTCTGTATTTTCTTCTCCCATGTTCCTAACCACGTAGATGCATATCACATTTAGTTCAAAATGGAAGCATTCTCCATTATTAAGCCCATCAGATAGCTGGCAAGGTTCTGTTCCTCAGAAAGTCTCTGAATGCTCAGGCTCTTTAACCTTTTGTATCTTTCTTTCTTTTTTTCGCTTGTTCTTCCTACTGAGAAAAAACCTTTGAAAACTGGGCAACCTCTAAATACTTATGACACAGGAATACTGGTGCATGTGCTGCACAAGACACCTACACTCAGACCGTAAAGCCAGCACTGTCTGAGATACTTCAGATTTACTTCATAGGCCCAGATTCATTGCAAGGAGTGTTTTCAGCATGTCAGGTGCTATCTGGGACTGCTGTACAGGCAACTTCACGGGCAGGTGTTCAAAGACGGCCTAACACAGGCCACGAGTCTGGTGTTTTCTGAAAGAATGCACTGAGCTCATACTGTAGAACTGCATGGGATGGGTGATGTAGATTTTTCTGGCAGCCTTTCAGACCTATCGTAAATGCTTAATTACATCTGACTTGATAGTTCTAGCAAAATCTCTGTCATTCTTGGAGGAGGGGAGAACAAATAAAAGAAAATCCATTTACACAAACCACAGAAAGTCGTGAGGGTGAAAAAAAAAAGGACTTGTGTACTGGGTTGAAGCAAATGCATTTTCTTACCCCTTCTTGTTGATGCTATCAATATATGCTTGTCTTTGCATCCAGCACAAGGAGCACATGCTCTCTCACCTTCCATACTTCCTTTTCCTTTACCAATAACTCTCAACCCAATGCAATTTAATCAATAGGTCTCGAGTCTTTTTTAAAGACTATTGTAGTGGTTTCTGCACAAAGAAAGTTTGCTTAAATTGTTGGGATAAAGGAGATTGCAGTGGGAGGCACTGATAGGATGAGATGAGCCAGCTGGCAGATTTTATTTTAACTGAGGCAAACACCAGTTTCAATATAATCAGCCAGGAAACTCGAGCAGCCCTTGAACACTCAGGACATTCCCAGAAATAGTAACATCTGGTCATCATAAAGATTACATTGGTAGATTCCAGTTATATTTGAGATAGGACCTCTGTAAGGCGAGCACTTACAGTAATTGTTTCATTCCATTTTTTTTCTCCTGCAGTACTTCTTGAACAGCTTAAATAGGAAACTTGATCTTCACTGGGTGCTTTGCCATTGTCTGCTTCACAGCAAATTTCCTCTGAAGGCCTAACTTGGGTTTATTTGCCGGAGTTTCATTTCCCTGTAAAACCTGCCCTGCAACATGGAGAGGAAATTAAGGTACTGGTCTTTCCACTTTTCCTCTTCATCACTTTCCCTTGTGGTAAGAAACACTGATTAAAAAGAAAAAGTTTATTTAGCCAAAGTGAAAATCAATAGCATCAGTCAGGTATCTGTTAAAAATAAATAAATTATACCTCTCCTTTCCTTCTATCAGCTACCTTTTCTTTTCAGGACTTTCAAAGAAGATGTAGTAACAACTCATTCTGGCTTACCTGCCGTAGTTCTAATAACTTTCTGGTAATAAATTAGGCCTGGAATTTATTTATTTACTCTAGAAGTTCTGCTAACTAAATTGCTTTTGCAGTATAAGACAGCACTTGTTCATAACTAAGTAACTCATTGTGCCTGACAACGGGTTAACGGGCCAAAACAACTCATTTTGAGAGTGTTGGCTGTTTTGGTCCAGCAAACTGGTTCCAGAATCTCACACATCCTACATTCCCTTCGCACATCTGGACTCTGTGCAGACAAAGTTTTCTTTCATATAAACTGTTTATTGTTCTGCGAGATTGATGCCGTTAATATTGGCTTTCAGAATGACAGATTAGCATCACCAGTTAATCAGGGCTATTAGCAGATAAATATCTGTAATTTAATCACTACAGGAATTTCTTTTCCAATAATAAGATTTACAAATGCAAGTGATTAAGTAATTAGCTTACATCTCCATAGATTACAATTCCTCTGAGCTTTCTTCTCTCACTTTTTTCCCCAAAAGACTTCAGTATTTAATTAAAGTATCTACTCCCTCCTTTACATCGTCTTTGTACACATATGTGAGAAGTGGGGTAGGTTTTTTTCAAACCAAACTGCACCTTTTGTACATAATCCCACAAGGATCCTCCATTGCCGGACCTCTTCCATCTCTCTCCAAGGGTTAATACCCACCCTGCCAGTCTTTGCAGCTATAATCTTTCCCAGTACTTTTCCCAATCCATGTAGCAAGTGGGGTGCACAAGGGGAAAGAATAATTTACAGGAAGGGGGGAAAAATTGCCAATGGAAAAATTGTGTGCAGTTGATAAAATAAGAGCCTGGCTTGCTAAAACAGTCTATCCAAACACTTCTCAAGGATCCCTTTGTTGCCTTTCCACTGACTTGGCCCTAGGGCAAAAGGCAAGTTCTACTCCTTCCAAACTTATATTCTCCTATTTGCAGAGTAATTTGACAGTTACTGTTAATTTCCTAAATGCAACATGAAAGCTGTTGAGGGAAGCCTGAAAAAAGGGTGGGGAGGGGGGGAAGAAGAAATTCATAAAGAACAGCAGAGAATATGGACAAAATTGCTTCCATGTGTGGTGCAAAGGCACAGCCTGGGCAGAGATCTGTGGCCTTCCCAGAGTTTGACCTCTTGAGGCGGTGCCAGTTTACAGGAGAAAGAGCATTGCTCCTTAATGAAGGCCTAATTTTTATTGCCACTCCATCGACTTCAAAGTGCTTCAGGTTGCCAAACATAATTTCACTGGAGGTATTTTCAGGTGCAGAGCAAATACTTCATAAATAATTTCCTCATTAGATTACAAATTCCATTTAAAAAGTGAAAGGGGGGGCTTGCTTTTCGAAGGCTTTCTTGGAAGCTGATTAAAAAATCTTTCAGAGGGATTCTTTATGACTTTAATTCTGAAAGAAAATAATTAAACCATTTTAATTTTTTATTTATATTTTTAAATGGACATATAGCTTGGTAAGATGACCAAGTATGGTGGAGATGTTTTAGCATGCTCTCAATTAAAACATATAATCCAATGCTTGTGTGCCGTTCCTTTTTCTTCTCCTCATCCTCAAATTGCTACTAAGCCCAGTGACTGCCAGCAACCCAGAGTCAGCCTCATTGGGGCCCCAATTAACTATGTAGGTCTGTCATACTTCTGCATTTTTCAGGTTTACTTCCTCTCCTTGAGTAAAAATGCCCGGAATTAAAATATGCTTCTGTACGTCCTCTTTTCACACCCCCCCTGTGAAGCAGGCGCAGGGAGCTGCTGAGGCTGACAAAGTGCTGCTGTCAGTCAGAGGGAACTGTTATGATTTGGATGGTGTTTATGTTTAATATACTTTGCAGGCTGAGATGGACCCACTATCAAGGCAGAAGGGAGGCTGGTGGGGAGGGGACGGAAGTCAGCAAAGCTCCTGTACCAGCACTTCCGATGAATTATAGCAGCAGCAGTCCATGTCTCCCTGCCTGTCACTGCAGTGTCCTGTCAGAGCCACTGCTGTGATGGTGCTAAACTTTAACACCTGAACATTTGTAAGCCACCTTCTACTCACTGGACAGAAATAGAAATGCCAGCTAGTACTTGGGAGCAGAGCAGATCTATCACTTTTTGGTTTAGTCTGCTTTCTCTTGCCAATAATTCCGCAAATTTAACTGGTTATAGTTTTTCACTGTTTCCTCTCAAAAAGGTTCAGTTACCTTAGAACACCAGGAACAAGTGAAAATCATTTATAAGAAGAAAGGTAGGGAATTACTGATTGTTTTGATAGTGTTAAATTAATTTTCCATTTATTTTTCAGGGGAGTGCTAGCTGGAAGATGAAAGTTAGCATAAATGTTGCAGAAAATTTTTTCTTCTGTTGTCACCTTGAAAACCAGCTGGGTTTGATTAGATTGTAGACTTTTAAAACTGGTAGATATAACAGTTTATGTACTGCAGCTGTATACCTGCAGTAGGGCTTGTTAGAGACTTCTTATCTCTAAATCTGCACTGAGCAGGCTCCTGTCCCAAATCCTGGTGTCTGAGCCTCTGCTTAACTACCCAACACCCATCTTAAAAAAAACCAATACAATTATCAAAAGTGAACATCTTGATGCTTCAAAACCAGTGAAATTGTGATTTTTTTTTTTTTTTACTGGTTGTGGATAATTGTACTCACTTTGTTGTTTCACAGTTCTGAAGTGCACTCTGCTCGCATCCCTCAAAAAGGTTACAAAGTTAGACAGCTGTAGAGCTGCTCAGAGTCCCTTTCTTGTGGTTCTTTTGGAGTGTGTGTCTCCCCTTCAGGATGAATGTATCAAGAAAAACACTTGACTGCTCTCTAGAGAAAGAGGCTGCAAAAAATAAAGCTGAGATTCATGGTTTTTCATGTTCCTTTGACATATAACAAAGGCTTGGCATAAGGCACTGAGAAAGTAGTTATAACTCAGAGAGAGTGGCAGCTTTCTATTTCCACCAGTTACTGCTTTAGCTTAAATTATAGAGATAAGTATGATGGATCTAAAATGATCTCTGGTTCAGACAGCTGAAAAACAATTCTGTCTTTCAGCCTAAAACAATTTTGCTGAAAAAACCCAAACAAATAAACCCAAAACCTTAAAGATATAGCCAAGATAAAACAAAGCTTAAAATGAAGAGACATTCTGCTCAACGAGAAATAAGAAATAAGTTGGTTTAGTTATTCTGCACACAAGATACACTATTCAAGTAAAACATCATACCACTTTTGCTGAGAAGGGACGGCAGAAAGGATAGACGAATATAAGTGGCAGAATATATTTTTGTGCTTTTTCACTGGCTAATTAAGATAGTGGGTTACTTTGGGTGCATCTGCATTAGCATTTCAATTCATATCTGGAGTTTATCTTTCAACCAAAAATCTCCAGTTTCCCCATTTGCTGTTATTTGGTTCATACCACGGAATGGCTCAGAGTGCTAAAATTGCATCAGATGAAACTAAACTGAGGGATGCAGTCCAGGAACACGACTGACACAGTGCAGCCTTAGCAGGAATTTAGTTTACAGGCTGATTTAGTCAGTTCACAGACTTAGTTTAAGTCAAAGTTTCATACAGTGAGGACCTCCGTTCTTCAGCCCCAACTGCTTCACTTTGTAGACCTGCTGCTTTTCATCTTTACTGTCCTGACTGAGGGATACCACGTAGCCCTGTAACACCACAGAAGGCAGGACTAAGATTGCAGAAATTGCTTTTCTTCTGCCATGCCAAAAATTTGATTCCAGTTATCTTCAGTTATTCATCTAGCCTATTTTTTTCGAGCTGTTTGTGCTTGTGTACTGTGTCAGAGGGAACAGAAAGGCCAAAATTGGAATGAAATTGGTGAGAATTATGAAATATTAAAGAGAAATTTCAGCTCCGTGCACAGAGACAAGAATATGGGATCTACTGGAAGGGGAACTCTCAGAGAGTAAAGCACCATCTGCATTGCTGGCCATGCAAAACTGGGAAGATGAATGAAGTTGCAGTGGAAATTCAATGTAGGGCCATTTTTCTCTGAGGAGACACCTGAACATGATATTTCCATTTTTCTTCTCTTTTAAGTCTAATTTAAATTCTAATGACCAACGTTTTACATAAGAGGTCCCTGCTACAGCCATAAAAATATTGGACTTTTTTGCTAATATTGCGCAGTACATTGCTGTATTAGCCAAATGCTGCTGTGATACAGCCAGGTTCAGAACATACTATCTATAATACAGAACGTCTGCAATTTTTCTTGTTTCCCTGGTAACAACTGTAAATGCACTGGCTCCCTGGACTGCTCCACCCCTCCTGCTGCTGATGTCAGGCACAGGAGAGGCACATGTGCAACTCAGCTCTGTACCTGTCAAACCAGGCGGACGTTCTGTTTGATCACCCATGGTTCGGTCCCACAAAGACCATTCGTTTGGTGATCAGAGGGCAGTGTTAATTTAGTCAGATATCAGGATACTGGGCTGGGGGCGGGGTGGCGGGGCAGGGGGGAGAAAAGAATTCACCCACTTGTGCTTTGGTTTTAATCAACAAAGAGAAGAGGGAGGCTAAGAGAGCTATCATGTCGCTAGAACTGAGGCAAAGTACTCCTTGCTGATAAAATGAAGATCAGCGCCATTTCTGTTAACGTCGATAATTTCTGATACCTGGGTGCTGCTCAATGCCAAAATATTCTCAAATTCCATACTCTTTTGCATGCATACCAGCACAGTTTGGCATGAATAATGTTAATACAATGAAGAGGGAAGGAATGAATGAGGATCTTCCATGTGTTAGCTGACAGGATCACTTTGAAACAAATGACCAGTCCTTATTAATGCAGCTATTATTTTGATAAACCAACAAGAATGAATGTGGTATTCATGAAAATGTGATATGCAACATTGTAGGAATCCACTGTAATTTTACAATTAATTAGGGTACCTGTAGCCGTTATTGGAAAAGATTATGATCTGACCTTAATACTCATGTACTAAGCTGGCACACTGCCTATTTTCAGCTCAGCATTAATGAAGATGAGCATTTGTATGCAAGTCTGTCTCTTATCGTCATTTTGTTCTGTGTGAGTTTATTTCGATAATTCAGCACTTGCCTTAGCAATTACGAGTCATCATACCGCAACAGTGAGTTCTTGTGTGCAAGTGTTTGTTTTATTTTTCATCATCACCCATGGAAGTGCATACAGTTCACCACGATAATGCTGAAGTTTATTAGGTGACTATGAATCACAATAGTAACTTTTTTTTTGCAGTGGTCATCCATCCGGCTTCTGTTCTTTTTTGATAATACATGGTACTCCTGATGAAAAATTTCAGTCTGAATGTTTTTAAAAGGACAAAAACCACCTTTCTCATTAAGGGGGCATTTTTCAAAACAAAAATTAGTTATTTTCATTTTTAAAAAGGGATTTATCTAACTCATCTGGCAATATAAAGCTGATTTTTTTGCGTTTAAAAACTTTTTAGCTAGCTTAGTAAAATGAAGTTCAGTTAGTAGCAGTTGTAAGTAGCAGCAGTAGGAATTTAACAGTACTATTACAAGAAACTTGCCTTAATGCTCAGAATTTTCAGTCAGGATTGCTGTGCTGGGGACTAACAAAAGAGATGATCACTCAAGGAAGTGACAGGCGATATTCTCTACTCTTCAGAATTTCAGCAAGACTAGACATGTGCGCACTTGTGATGGCAGTGGAGTCACTGGTCTTCCAAGATGTCCACATCACTGAATAACAGAGTGGAAGCAGAAACAAACAAAATGTTGTGAAGATTAGTCCCTATTTTAGAGGATAGAGTCACTCCTGCAGGAGGAGATTGAGTGGCCCTATTCAACCAGACAAAAATGCAGAAACTGAAAATAAAGAATTCAGGCAGGATAAAAGTTCTGTCTAATACCTGAGAAACTGTCGTTCAACTTCTCCTCAGGCAGGCAGAGATGACTGAATAGTAAGAAAGCTGGTCCTTTTCAGCTTTCCAAGAGTAGATGACAGACCTTGTGATAAAGAAGTATAACACAGCCTATCTTCCAGGCTCCTCTGTTTTCCAAAGCTTCATTGCTATTATGCAGAGTAACAAGTATTTTTGCCAGAAGAAGGTTGTTTGGTTACTCTGTTCACCTCTGTTGGTAGAATCTCAAAGGGGAAAGTTGCAGATGCAGTTCTTTCAAAGATGTACGTGCCTTTTACTGGCAATCACAAGCATTATCTTCCTAGACTCCACGCTACACGGATGAAAATTATTTCCAGATTGAAACCATCTAGCTGAGCTAATGCTATACTGCGTTCCAGGCAAAAAGCTCATTCAACCTGTTCAGCTGAGCTCTCATGACACGTAGAGAAAATGGGCATGTTAAAATCTGTTATTTGGTGCCTGTTTGGAATTCACTCCTGTGTAAACAATTTGAACTATAGTACCCTATTCCATCAGCAGCTAAGCCTTCCATAGGCACCATTCTTCTGTGACTGTTCTGAAAAAAACCGACTGGGATGGCATCCAGTTTCAGATTCAACATGTAAACAAGACAGTCAGCATCTGAGCCAAGTGTCCAAATACCCATACACTGTCAGCAGGGAACAAATACTACAATGAGTGAGGTACAGACAGCTATTAAGCTGGTTAAATGTGAGGACTTGATTGTCCTCACATGGTGGTTTAACACCATATGAAACACTACAGTGATCCATACAGACCTCCTGGACATATTGCAGAACCTCTGAGATACCTTGCCTTTCTGAATTGACAGCTGGAGGCCAATCAAAGCTCCAGTAGACATTAAAAAAGCACCAGACACTCGAGTGTGGCTAAATAAATTGAACTCTAATTACATATTTCTGGCTGCTCTGAATAGCCCTTAAGATAGATTGAATCCACCTTCAGTGGGAGCATAGACATCTTACTCACACGTGGATGTCTCGGGCATAAAAGCCTAAATTTTGGCTCCAGAATCTAAAGCCTGAATTCCACTCTCGGTATGCAATTCAGCTGCCTGGCAAGTGACAAGTGGATATACTGCAGAGTGTCTTCCTTGGGTTCCACCTTCCCAGAGATGTCCCTTGGGTCTTCCACAGATCATGTGTGTATTTTCCAGGCATCAGTATCCGTGGTGCCCCAGGTAAGCCCAGGCATCGTTGATGTCTGTGTTCAGGTAACAGAACTGAACTACTGAACCCCTGCTTGTTGGTTTCCTGACTCACATGTTTCCTCACAAGTTGGATACAGCACGAAATAAAGAATGCAGAAGTCCCAATATGGAATATATTTCAACATGGAGGTAATGTGCACAAAAATTCTGATGCCCATAATTTTAAGATATACCAAAATGGCATAGAAAAATGCACTAGCCATACTAGTTCCACATAAAGAAAACATTTATCAGCCCTGTTCAAGTGTGGACATTCACTAAACACAGCTTAATTTTTCCGAAACTTGTAAACACTCCAAACTGGGTTGACACACTGCTGGCGGAAATGAGAATTTAATGCATGCTCCAATTATTTTCATCACCAAATTCCTCAAATATTTTTCTTTTTTCTTTTTTTCTTTTCCTTTTTCTTTTTTCTTTTTTTCTTTTTACTTTTTTCTTTTTTCTTTTCTTTTTTCTTTTATCTTTTCTTTTTTCTTTTTTCTTTTTTCTTTAACTTACCAACAGGGATTCAGAAGTTGCTGTAGTGCTATCCAACTTCCAATATTAAAAATTCTGTCTCATAAAAAGTGGATCTAACAGGCATCAAAGACTTGCATTCCACTGCGATTTGAATGGTAAAAAATGTAAAAGTGCAGATCTACACACCTTAATATTCTCAATAAGACTTTCCATCTTACATCTTTTCATCCTTTAACTGGATATGACTGCCAATTGGGTTCATATTAAAAAGTAATAAACTTGCACTGGACATAGTATAGGTATTTTTATAGGTATCTTTATGTAATTGAGGAAAAATGACATCTTGATTAAATTATAATTCAACTAGACACATTTCAATAGCATTATTTTTTCCACTTAGCTACATTAGTCATTTTACATTTAGTCTCTTCCACCTCATCCATTTGCCTGCATTTCCAGTGAGATCTCAATGAAGCCAGAATTCTCTCTTCTACAACAGAGTTAATAAATGCTATTTATTGATCTCATGACATGCACTGTCCTCAAAATCGAATTTATTTGAACAAATTCATTTTTTATTGTAGCTTCTCTTACAAATCATAAGCATAATTATATATCGTATATCTTTAAGTCATTACGATAGCATGCATGTATCTATTCCTCTGTATACCTGTAGAATAAATCAAAATTTTCCACAGCAAACTCACACAAGAATAATTTAATTAAACGCATATCATCTGTCATCCATTTAAAAGAACAAATCTTAGACTCTTTCAGCTGTCCATTCTCTCTTTCCCAAACTGCCTACAAAACTAGAGAGGAATTTTACAACATGTTCTCATCATCGACAAATCATTCCTGGCACATCAAGGAAGGAAATTTAATTGCTGAGACAGTTAAACCTGCTTTTCATGGGCTTCAGAATAGAATCCTACCTTGAATATTTGGACTGTTTATGGTTATTGAAATTCTGGCCAAAAGGTATTCTAAACAACTTAAAGACTAAAACTGATCTGCACAAACTATTACAGAATTCACTCCAGGAAGTTCTGCTTATAAGTTTTGATGTAAACCTTAGAAACATTAATGAAAAAAAAGCAACCAATGAGAGTTCCAAAGGAATGAGCCTCATTTCACTCCTGATATCAAGATATGGGTTTCCAAGCAAGCAGTACAAGAAGGAAGCCCACAAAATAATAGAAGAAGGAAAAAAAAAGCAATGGATTTGGGCTCTAAACCTAGAGGAAACAGCTGCATCTTCTTTACCAAGTGGAGATGGAAAAAAGCTCCTATCCATTGCTGTTACTTAAAAGGACTGATGTCAGTTCTAACATACTCCTTCAGTTGTAAACCTGAGTGAAAACTGCCAAATACACTTTGCAGTATAAAATGCTGGTATGATCTTCAGAAGTTTGTCTTAAAGTTCTCTTCACTAAAACCCTCAAGTTATAACAGAAACTAATTTTTTCCAGTTGTGTGGTGATTCTGTCACATACTTTTCCCAAAGTAATTTTTTTATTGTTTAAACAATACTCTGAATACCCTTTAATGTTTAGTAGTATTGCATTAATTCTTAATACTCAGTTTCCAGACAGACTTATAATACATTTTTGCTGGATTGTGAATTTTTTTACCTAGAAGGCCTATGCTCCCCTATGTCCAACCCAAAATTCCCACCTTCTGTCCAGTGATGATATTAAACTCTTAAGAAATTATTTCTTCCTAAGTGAAGCTACTTCACTTCTTCACCAAGAGCAGAACTTTTCTGACCAAGTTCTTAATTTATACTAACTGCTAACATCAGAGAGGTCTATCACTTGTAGTCCTGTACACCTTCCCACATCCCCCCACCAAAAAAACCCCCTCAGACTGATGCCTTAGGTTTTAACTTTTATATTTTTCAAATCCTGTATTTCCTAGTGTGTAACTCTGAAGTTTCTTGTAGCCTCCTAACTTCTGTTCTCTCATCCTGGTTAGACATAACAAAGCTACTCCAAACTTGCTCTTCAAGGACACCCACACTGTCCTAGGCCCAAAATGTGTAAACCAAAATCTTAGAAGGGGGGTAAGCTTGGGGAAATTACATTATTAACTGAAACTTTAATTGAAGAATTAATCCTGATATGCAAATGAACCAAACTTATAAAAATGTGAAGAACTCATGACTTGGTGTGTGTGACATCTTGGGTGTCACCTGTGGCCTGCCCAGGATGTACCTTTGAAGGCCCTTCAAATAAATACCTACCTTTATTCCCTTATTCTTTTCTAGTCTCTGTTTTTTAGGTGGCCTTCTCAGGCACCAAGACAAGCCAAAACCATAGCATTTTTTTCATTGAGAAAAAAGAAAAATGTGAAAGTAGCATATTAAGTAATTTTCTGGACTGGTCATAAAGCCAGGTTATTTTTGTTTCCCCAATCAAAGTCATATTATGCAGAATAATTAAATAATAAAATGAGAGAATCAGAATTGAGTGGAACTTTTGAAAATGGCAAGGTTAAAAGTAGTTTTGTGCAATGACAGATTCTGTGCAAAATACCAGTGAGCACAGTATGAGACAGTAGTACTAGAGCAAAAGTTTTCATTTTCTTGCAGCATCCATTTGCTTTTCTAGGGAGATAATCTTCAATTGACTATTTAGCTTTGTCAATGTTGAATACATATTTTCCCAAGAAATTAGTCTTTTGACAAGTAGCTAAGTAACACAAAGATGCTGCTGCAGTGAAATGGTTTGTCCGGTCATTTACTCATTTTCACTGTAGTAGCTTTGTAAATATCAGATGAAGTTTGTTGGACAAAACCAACCTTTTTTTTCTCTCCTGTAGGTTTCAAGAAAAAATTTTGCTTTTATTCACACATTGGCCTGTATTTTTGAGGGAAAGAGGTTCTTCTGAGATTTTGTTTTACTTACCACTGTGTATCTCCCGCAAAACTTGTTTCTGTTCTGTGAGCCTCTGTAAAATTCTTTCTCCAGCCTCATGAACCAGCCCACCTGGCTACATTAGGGAAGGGCAAAAAAACTGAATAATGCTGGAGCTGTGATATTCTAGGGGTGAACAATGGCACACTCCAGCCAAAATCAGGGCAGATACGTCATGTTGCATATGCTTAGCCAGAAACCTTGTGTGTCCTAGGTTATTGTGACTGATGTCAGAGTGTTTTGGTTGAGGGTCTTTCTGTCCTTTTCCAAAGACTACAACTCCAGCCCCAGTGAGACAATACTGTTGTGCCAAAAATCTGAGTAAAAGTTACTAATAGGCAATACTTAATACTACTTCTTGGCAAGAATATTTTTCCTCTTTCTAGATACATTGTAAGAGAGGTTTTGAGGATTTTTTTATTATTCCAGTCATTTCTGATACCTTACATGACTGATTTACAGTTAATCATCTCCATGCTATCTTCCCTCATATCACCCCTCTACTAAATTCAATAAAATATTACTTTAATAATTTCCATTTGTCTCATCTCAGAGTAAACAACACTCCAGAAGTAATGACACATTTAGTAAGGTCAGTTGTTAAGTTCTAGCCTTCCAACCACTACAAATCTTTATGGAAAAATCTAAAATTTCTGTGCACAATCTGACAGGGTTTTGCCCTCTGAGACAGAGAAATTATTTGAATGAGAAAAAAAAAATGAAAAGGAAGAACAAAACCTTAGGGGATAAAGATTAGTATTATATAGGGGTAAGCTTAGCATGGAATACAGATACATATCTCCTGACAAGTTTTTTAAGACTGAACAAAGATACGAGCAAAAATCCTTCCTTCCCAAGGCCAGAGATTCCAGAAAGGTGATTAATTCCACTAGTAGGGGAATGTGTTCTTTTCTCTGGAAAGTAATGAAAGATAGTCTGCCTGTGCTCTGAAAGCTGTCATGAAGTAAAAAGGAGAAGATACTAAATGGAGTTCTTCCTCTATCATAGAACTAGACACTGTCTTACCTCTAGGAATCATGAACACAAGTCTTACTGAGATTTGTCCTACTTTATTTTTTTATTATAAACAATCTTACACCTATATTTTATTTCTCTCCTTTTTAGAAGCAAATCTCAGGCACAATTTTTTCAAATGCTGTTAAAAAAAAGACCAAATTTATTGATTTACAACCCACCACTAGTAATTCTATTCTAACCTTGCTTTATAACAAGGCTATCAGTTTAAAAAAGAAGCTAACTTCTTGAATAATTTCCCGCTTTGTCCCTAGAGTTTCTCAGAAGTCATACTTAGATGTACAGATAAGACTTTGAGCTGCATTGAAGGGTAAAATTTCCAAAAATTAAGTGTGCTGACACAATTAGACAATCAAAAAATTGCACAGATCTCTCCTGTTTTGAACTAGAATAAGGATGGTCTAAACCAACCAGTGCTGTGCTTTCACGACGTGAGCATGAGGTTACTTACAACGAGCCAGCAGCTGACCACAGCTATCTCTGACCCAGCAGACCAAGGTAAAGGAATGTTGGGAAGAAGACTTCCCTTTGGTCAAGGAGGATTACATTAGAGAACACCTAGGAAAACTTTACATCCACAAGCCCGTGGGGCCTGATGGGATTCATCTACAAGTGCTGAGACAGCTGGCAGACAGCCTAGCTAGGCTGCTCACGATCATCTTTGAAAGGTCATGGAGAAAAGGAGAGGTGCCTGAGGACTGGGGGAAAAAAAAATGTCACTCCAGTCTTTCAAAAAGGGCAAGAAGAAGGACACAGGGAACTACCAGCCAGTCAGCCTCACCTCAGTCCCTGGAGAGGTGATAGAGTTCCTCATTTCTGAGTCCATCTCTATCCATGTGGATGACAAGAAGGTGATCAGGAGCAGTCGGCATACTAACTGATTTACACTAAAGGTAAATTGTGCTTGACTTAACTGCTACAATGAAACAACTACCGCAGTGGGTCAAGGGAGAGGGGTGGATATTGTCTACATCAACTTCAGCAATGCTTTTGACACTCTCTCTCTCAACATCCTCATAGGCAAACTCAGGAACTGTGGACTGGATGAGGGGACAGTGAGATAGATTGAGAACTGGCTGAACAACAAATGCAAAAGAGTTATAATCAGTGGCACAGGGTCTAGCTGGAGACCTGTCACTGATTGTGTGCCCCAAGGTTCAATGCTGGGCCAAATATTTTTAACTTATTTATCAATGACTTGGATGAAGGGGCAGATGCCTCCTCATTGAGTTCGCTGGTAACACCAAGCTGGGAAGAGTTGCTGATATTCCAGTGTGCTGTGTGTGCAGCCCTTCAGAAGGATTTTGACAGACTGGGGAGAAGGGCAGAGAAGAACCATTTGAAATTCAACAAAGGCAAATGCAGGATCCTACACCTGGGGCAGAATAACCTCAGGCACCAGCACAGACTGGGGGCTGACCTGCTGGAAAGCAGCTCTGCGGAGAAAGACCTGAGGGTTCTGGTGGACTTGGGTAAAGTTTCAGACTTCTACATAGTTTTGATAGGTGATGGAGCCTACAGAGTGAGATTCTTACTTCCCAAAGTCAGAGTACTTTGTGCTAGGCAAGGTGCCCCACATGCAGAACTTGAAAGCCTAGAAATAGGTGATTGTTCTGAATTTTGTTATCTCTAGAGCAAAATCTAAGCAAAACTACCTTATGATAAGGTTTTAAATTTCTCTGATGTTTCATTTTAAACACTAAAAGACAGTGATATGTCTCTGCTGATCTAAGATTTTTTTTCTCTGGGTACACATTAAATCTACAACTTACTTGGTATGGAAGTTAATGGCTCTGTTTCATCAGGAAAAGAGATGAGAGCATTCTTGAGCAATTGTGCTGTAAAACTAACATTTAGCTACAGCATACCTCATGCCAAAAATACATGAGATATGGATGTCTATGGGAGATACATAATTCCCTAGGAAAAAAAAAAAGAAAAACTCTGCATTGTTTGTTTTAGTTACCAAAAATTCTCTCAAGTGGACACTTGAAGATTTGATGAAAAACTTTCAAGAGAGTTTTGCTTTTCTCTGGTCACAAATAGCATTCCCCACTGAACTATACATTCAGGATAAATCTCATAATTGATATAGACATGCCCAGGTTTGGGGATTTTACTGTCAATAATATAACCTAATTTGGTTTTACCCCAAGTTCCTCTTTTCTTTTCCTCTCAGTAGAATTCAAGGACATTTTTGGAGGATGATCCTTTTTCTTGGGAAGCGGCCAAGGTTTTGAATAATAAAATGTGACAACAATTAAAAAATAGTTTGAGTGGGCTAATGAACTATGAACCACTGAGTCATGGGTTTCAGAGCAGGTGTCTGACTGCAAGCCAACTGTGAGGTTCGTTTTTTCTAGTCACTTGTCAAGGTATGTTGTATCGTCTGAGTCTCTCTTGGAAGCAGATGTGATTTTTTAATGTTGCTTTCTGATTTTTTGTTTTTATCCAAGATCTTTATTCTCAATTTGTTTGCTTTTCCCTAAACCCAAAATACCTCATTTTCTTTTTGCTTGAAATGGAATTAAATCCGTAAGTGGACTGATGAAAAGAGGATGATCTGGAGTTACTTGGGTTTAAGTAACCTTCTAAACTGAGGACATGAAACTGAGAAAGCGAATTTGACTTCCATTTGTGATATATTATTACAGGGAGACCCAGGGAAAAAAAAGTATTTTATGTCCTATATATTCTTGAAGAGGAATGACTGCGAAACAACACTTGGGAAATATCCATTAATGTCTTTCCTGAGAAAGAACAAGTTTCTCAGAGCTTTCCAGAGGCATAAGATGAGGCTCAAGTGAATCTGAGTCACTTCTGGTAAAAATGCCCATCAAACCTGCCAAAATCAACCCACACAGCAATGCTGATTACTCTGTGGACTAGGATTGTGATTTCCATTTAAGTGTACATGGTCACTTCCAGCATTATGTATTGGTATACCTGCACTGAATGTGAACCAAGGTATGAGCCCCAGAAGACAGCAAATGCCAGATTACTGGACTAGGAAATGCAGAGAAGAGACTGGTGTCTAAAATCCTACAGAAGGACTCTGAGGCTGCCTCACAGTAGCCCACTCACCATTCCATATCTCTTGAAGCCTACAACCCTTATGTACTTGCTGTGTTTAACCCCTGTAAGCAGCTAAGCACCACTCATTTACTTGCTCACTCCTTCCAGCAGGTGGGATGGGGGAAAGAACTGGGAGAGTAAAAGCACAAAACTTCATGGGATGAGATAAAGAGCTTTTAATAGATAAAGCAAAAGCCACACACACAAGCAAAGCAAAATAAGTGTTTCATTCACTACTTTGCATTGGAAAGCAGATTTTTAGCCATTTCCACAGGCAGGGCTTCATCGCACCTAGTGGTTGCATGGGAAGACAAACAACATGACTCCAAACATCTCCCCTTCCCCTCCTCTTTCTCTATTTTATTGTTGCACACACTATTATACAGTATGGAATGCTCCTTTGGTCACTTGGAGTCAACTGTCCCAGCTGTGTCCCCTCCCAATTTTTTTGTACACCCCCAGCCTATTCACTGGTAGGGCAGTGTGAGGAGCAGAAAAGGCCTTGACTCTGTGCAAGCCCTGCTCAGCAATAGCTAAAACATCCTTATATTATCAACCTTGCTTTGTTCACAAATCCAAAACATGGCACCATGCAAGATACTAAGAAGAACACTAACCCTATCCCAGCCAAAAGGAGTAGAGTACTAATAGGTTCTCAGGTTGTGCATTCAGCTCTTCCACAGTATCCCATCTGTCCCCTTCAGAGTGCGCAAATCTCCCAGAGATGAAATTTGGTTTGGGTAGTGCACAGCTTTAACATAAGGCTCTGAGAAGCTGCTACATCCAACCGCTGCAAAAGTGCCCTGGGATGCTGCAACTGACTCTAGAACAGCTTATACACCTTGTTCTACATGACTGTGCTCTGCAGCAACTCTGAAGCCCCTTATATGCTGACAGGATCTTTTCAGTTACAGTGTGTGTTTTGTACAATTACATTTGGAAAGGGAAATATTGCTAAAGCTCAAGTAATGTCCGACTTCATATCCAAATCAGACCACATGATGAGCTGTGTCTGATTTCTGCACAGAAACATGAAATTTTTCATTCCAGCAAGGCATTAAACCAGGCTTGATTCACATGGCGTATACTTTTGTTTTGAACTTTTGCGGAATTCGGTTCTGTATCTCATTACCAGTCCTCAAGAGACACCCCGTCTCTAGCCCTTAAATGGGGATTTTGTCAGGAAGTGTCTCATATACCACAAAGCAAGGTTTCAGGTTTTGGCAAATCAGATATCTGAAGGAAAGTGGATAAATGGTGTCGGAGATGAGCTTTCATAAACAATTTATGTGTGTGCATTTCTCATGGAGAAGCAATGAGGAAATAATTTGAAATAACACAAGGGTACATCTCTAAATGTGTTTTGCAAGATTATAAAGATAGGAGTATTAACCCATGTTAGACTAGACTGCAATATTTGGTATATTTATTGCCTGGCTTTTGCCATAGGACTGTTTGTATGCTCTTTTGCTAAGCTAATCAGATGCCAGTACAGTCTTCATCTTCTTGTGGCCAGGTGTACAGGTTTTTGGTATTAGAAACAGAATACTTTACTTTAGACTAACACTGCTTAAAGGTGTGAATTACAGGCTTTCTGAAATCTCAGTCTCCAGAAAAATCTGACTATGCATTTTGCAATCAGAGCAGCAAATGAAATTGTTCTCTGGGAAAATAATAGGGAAAACACAAACTCGTACTGCACTCCAGCCTATCAGAATTATATCTCACAAAATAGAAACAAATACTCTTTTTTAAAACAACTCCTACATCCTGCAATCCCAAATACTTCCAGGCTTACAGATTTAAATTGAATTCTTTGCTCAAAAATGGTTCAGTGTTTTCCTCAGATTTTTTTCTTTCCAGCCCAGAGATTCAAACAGTAGCTGAATCCCTTAAGGTCCCCAGCCGGCTACCTGTGCTGGGTACAGTAAGGTTTTCCAAGCATCTTTTGCATTCCATTCCTTTTCTATATTACTCATTTTTCGTAATGAAAGTTCCCTTTTTCTTATTATTTTATTGTAAAATGTCAGCAACAGCAAACACGATAAAATTCTGTTTGCTTTCATGCCTGAGGCTCACTGGAGACCACCTAAAAGTCCTGGATGTTGCTCCTGCATTATGTAGCGCTCCTGGTTGTGTGAACTATGTTAATGTTAGCACAGCCTCTCCAGTTCATAGGTAGTTATTCCTCCAGTTCATGGGTAGTTATTCTAAAAGCAATAGGCATCAAGAGATAGCAAAGTGAGCGAAAGATTAGGTAGATTAACCGTAAATCTAATGTTAAAAAGACAATAGATGCAGACATCACGTGTATATATGCAGATTCTGTGCTGGGGTGTGAAACAGTGAACTGTAGCCATTATTCTAGTGTTGTGTTTATTTGAGTAAATAAGGTTACTCTTGGGATTTACTTTTAGCATTCTAGGAATGTACTGCTGTCTAATTCACCACCATTTCTATAATGTATGAATAAATGTTTTTCTCCCATACCATTCCAGATGTATGTGTTACATGTCTCTTTGCCACTAAGTTTTGCAGCATGATTTAAGGAGCAATCAAAGCACTACATTGTGTGTCTTTTGAGGCAATTGTCTCAGATTTGATAGGAAGAGGAATTTTCAAGATTTTCTATTTCCTTCTCTTTCAACTTATTATAGCATAGAGCAACCCCAGCAACATTTGACCTCAGCTTACACTGGTCTCAGCTCCTGTTACCCATCAGCTCTTTGAAGGCTTCACTGACCTTCATTTTAAACATCGCTTCTCATCTGAACAATAGGGGATATATTCAAATGTGACGATTTCAAACAGCTGATTGAACAGGACAAGGTTGTATCTTATCCAAAATGCTTTCTGATTTATTGCTGCTGTTTGAAGACTACATTTATCAGCCTGATTGGGTTAGCAGAGCAGCTAATAAACCAATGTGCTTACTCTTTGACAGCCACAGGTAAATATGTATGGGTAAGAACCAAGATTAAAAACTTGCTATGTAACAGACGCTGAAACTAGTTCAAAGCAAACATTTGTAAAAAAAAGAATTAGAATTATTATAAGGTGCAGCAGGTAGCCTAGAAATTATTTAATAGTTTCTGGCACAGAGGATGCACAGTAATATTGCCTGTCCTGAAGTGATTAAAAAGTCGTATACCGTACATCCACCACTACAGCATTTTCTCAAATTCAATCACTGCTTAACAGTTGAAAATAATACTCTTCAACAGGTTAGGAAAAGAGAGGAAGAACTATGTAATCTCTAGCTAATATTCCAGAGACTGTTTAAAATTATAGCAATGGCTTTTGGACAAGATGCCAGTAGTACAAAGTTCAAAACTACAGTGTTATTTAAATATGCTGGAAATTTTCATACCCACAAAAAGTTAGTGCATAGATTCTACATGTTATCCCAAACTATGCTTACCACTTCAATGTTCCTGCCTCTTGAGGAAACACAGATGAATTAGTAGCATTGAGTTGTATATATAGTATGTGTGTATATGCTATATATATAGCATGTGTGTATATATATATAGCATATATATATATATAGCATGTATTTAGATATGAACAAACTCACTGAGACATGGGCAGACATGGGAATTCTTTCATCTTGATGGAAATGTAACTTCTGCGATCTTCCACATCCAGCAGAATTTCTATAATTTACCCAGTTGAGGGCAAAAGATTAAAATTACTTTTGAGTACACTGATCCTGCTGAGTGAAAAAGATCCAAAGATCAGACTGCTTTCAGAGAGGAGTCTGATCCTCACCTTTCACATCTTTTAGATATTAGGCCACTCTCTGACTGGTTAGGGATGTGCCACCTTCCCCAATACAAAACCTTTGGGTAGCTGAAAAGCCAATTTCCACCAGTAACAACTCCCCCCAAGAACACCGGATTTAAATGCGGCAGTTTGGCTCCCCCAGTCAAGTTGAGCTCAAGAATCTTGCCTCAACACATCCAATGCACCCATTGGCTGTGTTGGTCAGATCTGTCATGAACTGGATGCAGCCCAGTGTTCTAGTGAGTTACAGGTGGGATTGTGTGGTACTTGGTTTTTTGGGGGGTTTTTTGTTTTGTTTTGTTTTTTTTAATGGTCATTTGAACCTGAAAGCATGGAAGAGCTAAAAAGAACAGCAAACATCTGTGTAAGTCTGAGATCCATGTGTCACCCGGGATATTGCAAAGTAGGTATGTTTCTGCATGTGATCTGTCTTACTGAAACAATTTACCCCCATAAAGAAGATGCACAATGCAGTTACTTGCCTAGCCTACGCACTAGTGAGCAATTCCCTGTACAGGACACCTGGCACGGGCAGGAGGACCTCAGAGGAACAGAGAAGTTCATTCAAGAAAAAGCTCTGTCAGAAGACCACAAGTGCCTTCATAGGCGAAGCCGTTCTCTATAGGCAGAAGGGGTGGCCACATCAACTCCATTTTTCAGCCTGCTTCTAAGGATGAGTTACATACCTCCTCTCCATTGCTTCAGTAATATTTCACTTCTTGTCTGCTCAGAGACTGTAATTCTGAGTCTGGAGTTAATATTGTATCCTCAGCTTTGACTTTGAGCACATCTGCAGAGAAGTGGGAACAGTCTTCACATCAGATAAGCGCTCTGTTCAGGCTGAGGAGGGGAGAAGAATGTATTCATTACATTCAATGAGAGTCTGCTGCACTCATGTGGTGAGAGCTGCTGGTATTTAAGACAACTCGGGTATCTCTGCACACCACTGCACTCTTCTGGGTAGACCTTCCATGTTGCTTGATGTGCTCCTTCCAGTCCACACTGCCAAACACTTCCTATGTATGGTCTTCAGACATTTCACAGAAAAAACACCAGAGAAAATAAAAACCCAGCAAACAGACAGGGCTAGCACTTCACTGTTGTTAAGGGTTTTTTTCTCACTTCTCCAAAAAGCCCAGGAGTCAGAAAATGACAGAGTAGACAGTGGTGTGAGACCTCTCATTCCTGTTCATTCCACAGCAGGTCTTCAGAGAGACTTCATTTTCACACCAGCAAAAGGAGCCTTCTCTCAGCATCACAGATGTATTTCTTGGGGTTATCCTTTTCACTCTATTTCCCTTATGACTATTGTTGTATGTCCCCTTGCACCTGCTCAGAAGCAGACATCAAATGAACCTTGGAAACTGTAAACTGTGCTAACTTCCATTCCAATCTCTGTTCAATATTGCAGTGACTGCTGGGTGGGGTGTCTTGTCCTTACTGACTGGGCTCGTTTGAACTAGCAGCTTAGAGATGAGTTATCGTTCCCCTGAGCTATCCTTTACTTCCTTTCATTTTTAAGCCATACAGTTTCGTCCACAAATTTGGCTGGTCGCATTTTTATTTTCACAGGAAATAATGCATATTCTAGTGCTGAAAGTTCCCTTCCTTCTTTCTAACTAAAAATTCCTGATTTTCTTTTCCTCTTCTAATTAATTTTCCTCAACAATCTCCACCCCTTTTAGCTGTCTACTCATAGTATTCCCTAAGTTAACATTAATTTACATGCCTTATCCAAATGTACTTCGTATTTTAAATAGATTAAGACTCCATTCCTTTGAAGTAGTCATAATATTTGACAAGAAGCTTTCTCTTCCCCTTCCTCACCCCCTCCCCAAATGAATGCAATACCCTTGGAAAGGTCTGGATGCTCCACTGCAGTCTAGGGGGAGGGAGGAAGACATCTGTGTGTATACATAGGTACACTTACAGATTTGCATGTGTACTTATGTATTTGGCCATTCTGAAAATCCAAACCTGCCACAAAGTCAAAGCAGCACAGGGGCCTCCCGCACTGCTGAGCCAACAGTCCTCGGCCCTGACCTGAAGAGATCCCCTCTGTAGATGCAGAACATTTGCATCTTATTAAGGAAGAACATAAGCTACTTTTCTAGAACTGTAAAGTTTGTGCAGCATGAAAGGGTAACTAATTTGTGAGCAGGAAAAGAGTAGTGCCACATTTCTGTCAAGAGAGAGGGGTAGAGAGGAAAGAGGTACTGCATATTATTAAGCTACTTGATCACATATGTCTTTTCAAAGGAGAGAAGGAGACATTAGCAGCAAACAGAGGAACATTGTCATCTGCAAACATAAATATTTCAGATTTCAGGTACACTGGGAATGTCATTAATGTAAAAACTGACAGGAAAGGGCCCTGGAGTCAGCAATGACCGTGGGAGGCACTTCAAGAGACAGAAGATGGGGTTCTGACAACAAGCACTGTAGTAATAATAATAAACTCCTTTGAAAGTCATGTAGGAGAAAGAGAATGAGGACGGAGAAGCTGTATCCTTGCATTTCAGTTTGAGTTTGGAGGGGCAGAGGAGAGGAAAGGAAGAACCTGCTCCTTGCGCTGTTAAGTGCTCTTGCTGCTGGGGGTTAAGTTAGTTAGTGCCTGTGGCATGCCCTCCATCCTACAACAGAGAAAAGGTGATCAATATATTCACATAGACCCTGACCAGAGAGCTGGTGAGATGAAGAGAAGACATAAATGGAGCAATTAATTAGAAATAACTTAGATTTAAGGTGGAGACGAATGATATTACTTGCCAACAGGGTCAACAGATAGAGATTAAATAGGAGCTTCAGCCACATAATGTGTTATTCCCTGTCAGCCAGAATATTGTCCTGGAAGGCTGGAGAGGCAACAGAATAAAAGAGGTGAAAGGGTCAGCAATTGCTGTAGAGAGTATAGGCTAATTCTTTATTGAATGAACATCTAAGTAGGATGGTCAGGGTCTTTCTTCTTGGTCCCATTTCACATCTAAAGTGCTCATTTTCATGAACTAAACAGACACTAAACTGCTTAGCAAAATTTTTAAAACATCAAACAAACAAATACAACCAGTTGTATGAGAAATTTTGATTCCTTATGTGAACAAAAGCTTTCATATATGAACTTGGGATATGAATGTTCAGTACTGGAAGAACCTCCACATTATTCACCATCAGGGTTAACAAGGACTATTTATTTCATATCTACTTTATAGAATTACACAGACATCCCTATGTAGTTATTGGAGAGTTTAGACCTATAATTAAAAAAGCAAAATGAACATAATAAGTAATATTTTTGACAGCTGTCATTTAGTTTTTCATTACTTATGGCGAAATTATATCAGATACTAGTAAATGTGCTTTGGCGTGCTTTAGTATATTTTTAATGAAGTCTTAATGGTTCTGAATCTCAATGCGACACCCTGCTATTATATATTTTCTGAGAAATAGGAAGAGACAAATCAAAATATTATGGATGCAAATTACCACATTGTAGGGAGTGAAGACCCCCAGTATTATTATTGCCACTTTGTCAAGCAAGAAATTAATCCATTTCGGGTGGGGGGGATGGGAGGGGAGGAGGGGAAACAACAAAAACCAAGCTTGTTGCTCTTTCAAATTGGTCCTGATCCAAAGCAGGAGCCCTAAAGAACTTCCCTCATCTAAATTTCCAGACTGGAACCAATCGGTTGACCTTTGGCCTTTTATAACTAACTGCCCTAGAAGCTTTGAGTATTAAAGGAAATATATTTAAAAAGCATGTCTTCATTTGTTTTAATGTTTTGAAATTTACCATGCTAATCAGTAAGTTAGAATAATCTTGAAATATTAACTGGCCATTTGTAATCTTTTTATCAACTACAAAGAACAAGTAAATGGATCCCAGCTTTCCTCCCTGGGGGAGATAAGGAGTTTTTCAACTGATACGTCCATGGCTGGAAAGCCTGGGATCACTCCACAACACGTGGAGACTTCCAGACATTATTACATGCGCTGAACGAATAATGTTTGTCTTTAATAATGTCCCCTCCAGATAGAATTTACCCAAATGTAAGCAACTTTGCATTACTCAAACACTTGAAAATAATGCAAAGATCCAGGACAAAAATGCAAACCAGACAGCAAAAATACTGTGCTATAATTGAGCTTGATTCTGGCTAAAGTGGTTTATACAGGTGTCTGAAGGGCTGAACTACAAACTAATGACAACCGTCTGACATGATGAGTACCTGGCCTGTCTTCTGTGGACTGATCAAAATGTGCCTAACCCAAATAAAACTTTAAACGGCTCCTAGAGCAGAAGAATAACAGAAGCAGCACCTTCTTTTAGTTCTTGCCTTTTAAAAGGAAAAGGCACATATCTAATATACAAAGAAATAAGGTGAGTCTCAGGCAAGTCAATTTTAGTGAAGAGAGCAGCTTTATTTCTCCAAACAATACATCAAGCAGAGAAGCAAAGGTAAGAGAAAGATTTACTTCTTCAATAAGTAGTAAGCAACATGATTTCACTCAGTGTTGATGGAGACAAACACAATTCTTCCATTCAGATGTGATAAAGGCTACCAATAAAAACACAAAAAATAAGAAATATATGATCTGATGCTGCTGTAAATGGCCAGAAGATGCTCTGATTTGGGGTAGTTACCTATCCACAATGCTCTAACTTTGACTGGCAATTTCTGTTATGCATTATGTTGGCATAAAAGAACAAGAAGGTGCCTGCATCTGCTCCTGGAAAATGAGAAGCAAACATTGTCTCACTGCTGTTACTAAAAGACATCAGATCTACAAGGGGACACATGCATACATGATAGTAGCACACTTATGCCATATGCATTTTGAATGAAGGTAATACACTTTCCACATTAGTGACAAACTGAAAGAAATTTAGGAAAGCCTACAAAATGTACACAGAATTACACCATAGAGGTGCTAATTCTTACACGGATAGATTAGACAAATCAAACAAATAAAAATTTTGTGCAGCTATTATCAACATACAATCTTAAAGGTACAAGCATCAAAAAAAAAAAAAAAGGAAAAGAGTTTCCTTCTAGAATTGCAAAATGTAGGGCAGTGTAATAGCGAAATACTACCCATGATACAAGATCCTCCCTCTACACGCATACGGTGCTGCCAAAATATGCATAGGAAAAGGAAAGAATGGCTTCACTCACAAGATTTTTTTTATGTATAAATATCAGCAGCATAAGAGTTATCAGGCTGAAAAAAAAAGTGAGAATGCATTTTCTGTTTTTATGTCATCACACTTTTTCTCTGTTTGTCCTTCCCACCTACTCTACCAGCAACTCCTAAACCTGTTGCTCAGTTTCAATGTCCTTGACGGGGAGTAATATTTCAAAGATATTACATACCTATACATATTCTTAAAATAAATGTTCGGATAACAGAGATACCCTGCTCAGAGAAAAAATATAGGATGAGTCAGAAAACTGAATGCACACAGGAGAAAGACATTACAATGCTAAAATCATGGAAGAAGAATTGTAATTTGATCAGGGGACTGTATCTTATTAGATATTAGACAATATAAACACAAGGATCTAATTCATTAAAAAAAAAAAAAGACCCACACAAAAAACCCAGACAACTGCAGACTGACGAGTCCAAGAAGTTTGTGTCCAGATGTAGTTACAAGGAAGCTTTCCAAGCTCTCATCAGTGAAGACCTTGTGAATCTCCCCCACAGTCTGGAGAGCTATGCAGCTGACCTCCACTGGTGCCTACTCTAGGCTGAGCTGAGAGCATCTTCAGACAACTTTGACTTTATGGACTAGATGTTCATAGGCTGCAGTAGCAGAGGTCTTCCGTGGCATTAGGCAAATATATTTAGGCAACAGAACTGTGCACTGAAAACTATCTTAAACTTTATTTGTTCCACTGATAGTAGAACTGCTAGCATTTCTGTGCTTTCTAAACATTTTTCTTCCTGTTCTTTCACCGTTGTCATTCTGCCATGATCAGATTACTGCAATAAGAACATCTGTCACTGCCATCTTTGTAGGCTGCAATCTCTACACAAGTTTTATACATTTCTTTTTACCTGCCACATTTTCTTGTGTGGCCACAGGCATATAATAGCCTCAGACATCCTTGAGCATGCACCACAAAACAGATTACCACAGCTTTAGAATACATGTGAATAAGATTACAGTGAGCAAAGTATTACTGTAACTCAAGGACTGTTTAAGCAAAATATATTTGTGGACTTCATAATAATTCTGAGGGCATAAATAGTATCTAATAGATCTAGGATTTTGTTGCTTATCACACACTCTTATTCTGCTGATTCTCTAATGCCTTTAATGTAGTCATGTGCATCCATTCAAATCAGTACTCTTATAAAAGCATAGTTACAGATCTCTTCATATACATTTGAAGATTTTTAAAGACCAACTTCCATGCAAAAGATGTAGAGAAACTACTTTTTTAACATTATATTTTTCCTGACATGTTTGTGTACATAGTGAGAACAAACTTAAACAGCAAGCTGGAACAGAATGCAAAGATTTTTTGAGAGGAAGTACCCCACATGATTTGTAAATATTTTTGAATTCTCTACAATTGGAATTAAGACTGTAGGAGCCACCAAAACGCTTGCTTGTGCTTAAGTGGGAAAAGTTTTAGAAGACTGAAAGCGAGGACCAATGTAGCAAGAGCAAATAATACTTTAAGAAATGAGCTTCCTTAGTGACCAAAATGAGGAAGGACATTTATGTCACATGGTCATTGATGATTTGATGCCTTGTGGTAGGTCTCAGAGTGTGAAAATATAGAGAAGTTCTTCAGGAAAGAAGTAACAGATGTACTGCATGTGGACAATGAACTACATTGATCAGCTTAGCCCATTTGCGTAAAGAAAAGGAGGATAAACTTGGAGTTCAGCAGTGCCTTTTAAATCCCAAGGGTGATGTTGGCTGGTACATGGACATCTTTGACATTCTGCACTAGGGGGCAAAGCAGTAAAGTGTCCCTAAAGATGATTTTCTAAGATGCAGAGCCACAGACATGCAGAGATGAACAGTCAGAAAAATGGTGACTCTTGTGATGGAGAGATGAATCCATGCCCGTTCACATACAATGGGTTTAGCCTGCTTCAAAAATGGGATAGGGCAATTAAATGAGCAAAAATGTGGCATTAGGCAAAATTAGGTTGTTCACCTACAGTCTGGCAGGATTAATCCTCACACAGTTCACCTACCCAAATCCCATTTGTTCAGGCTTTGTGCCAAGATGAGAGAAGTATTTCCGATAGGCAGACTGCAGGCTTCAATTATTTATAAACAGAGGGAAAGAAAAGGATCTGAAAGATCCTTCAGATTGCTCACATAACTATTAAACTCATGTGGAACATAGTGTCAACCCCTGAATGCACTGAGAAAAGGAAGCATTCAATGAGGAAAATTTAATAAAAACAAACATATTCTGATAGGATTACGGCATCAAAAGTGCATGTGTTCCACATGTTTTTATTTCTCTTTAAAATTAGAAAAAGTATCTTTGCTTGATGCATCCTGTAGGGCACTAAGCCAGAAAACACTATTATACTATTTCTTGCTTCATAAAGAATTTCATTTAAACTATGAACCTTGTGATAGGTAATTATATGCAGGAAGCAGAGCACATATGAATTTTATATTTATGGTCTACACTGAGGTCACAATTTAAATTCTAAAAACTGCCTTCAGAAATACCAGTTAGTGTGTCATTTTTATTTTAATTGCATTTCCTCCCCTCTGGTACAGCACGATCAACTGAAAATCAGAACACATGTTTTATGTAACATATTTAAAATCTAGCAGTAAACTATCACCATCCATATAAACATTAAACCCATTTGGAATGCTGCTAACAGAGAAGGGGGGAGGTCGTGGGAGGTGCTAGTAGATCCTTTTGCCCAGGAGAAGAAAACAGCATTAAAAAAATTTCACATCCTCCTCATAACAACTGCTGATAATGAACTGCTCTCCCTCTTACCAAGGTGCAATCACTATAACTTTTTATTTCCAACTACAGATACCTTTAAAAAAGGTTTACCAAACTATTTTTTTTTTTGCCAGTGAAATAGAAATATGTTAGTTCCTTTTGCTGCAGTAAGTAATGGCACCAGAACAAGTTGGGGCTCAGAGAGGATCTAGTTCCACATCCCATCCAGTCAGAAGTATGGGACTGCCAGTACTAGAGGTTGTGTTGTTCTTCCCCAAGGGTCTATTTTTTCAAAGTTTAATACTGAATGTGGTGTCAAATTCGGGAGCTGAACCTGAACCCTAATGGTGATGTTGTACTGGCTATATACAGTACTCATAAAACTCAGAGTGCCCTTTGCCTACTGACTTTTGCATGTGGGCTATGGCTGGTCTCCAAATTGTTGGCAGTGACTGCTCTTACCCAAGATGGTTGTGTGGTTACAACACCCTCATGGCAAGGGATATGTTCTGCCAATTACAATGAGGTGGCCTGCTGAGAAACCCCATCTTCTGCTCTCTGTGTCCAGGTTTTAATCCTCCACTCTACAAAAACTCTGTGGACAGGCTGGGGCATTCATCTAGACTCCTTCTGTACTCAATGGGAAAAACAAAATCCACTGGAGGGAGATTCAACTCATCATAAAACCTGGTAACTCCCCAGGCAGATGTGATAAATGTCTGGAAAGGGGACTCTGTTCACCTCACTGAAAGCCCAGAACACCCTGAGAGTTAGAAGACCACAGTCAAGTGGAATGAATCTTATGCAAAACAACTAAATAGTTGTTAAATTAACATCTTTCAGACTATCTTAATTCATGTGACCAGAGTTTTTAACTCTGGCCTGGAAGGACACATTCCAAAGAGCAGAAGTTTAGCTTCTGTGATCCTTTTGGTCTCTTCAGTGGGAGTGATAACAAGACTAGACATTGCAATGACATTTTTATGTGACAAATTTTCACTAAAATTCAGTGAGCTATCAGTTCTTTGTGACAGCTCAGGGCAGCAATCAAACAGGGATGGTCAGACAGTTTCAGATTATTTTAATTTATTTTTTTTTTATTTTCTTATCCCTTATTCTAAATGAAATGTCTGGATGTTCAAGACTCGGTCACTGTGATTGGAACAGGATATACACCTTTGACCTTGAATTTTAAAATACACAATATAACACAACTCCCTGCCATCTAGTTTCTATCATACCTTCATCATTTGTCATGGAAAATTTTTTGATTGACTTAACATTGATACTTAACATACATATGCTGAAGCTGAAAGAGCCAGTTCCTCAACTGGTACAAGTCAGACTAGTTCTATTAACATAAATTGAAGCTGACTGATTTATACCACCTGACAAAAGAGACCAGTATGTAATAAAAATTTGAAAGGCCCTTACATTTTACCTGACACTTACAGAGGTTTTAATCAAATTCTACATTTGCTTGTTTGATTTTTGGCATAAGAGAATTTTTTTCTTAGTATTTATCGTGCCTCAGGATTAAAACAAAAAAAAGCCCAGAAACCAAAACCACCTAGTAAAGTGTTACAATTCATGAGTAAGTTATCTGTGTGATAATTAAAAACAAAAAGAAGCTGTGAGCAAAAGCCAAATTAAACTGCCAGTTGACATACATCTGAGAGCAATGACATCTTATTATACAAGGGACTCGCATGTTCCCTTCTGCCTCAGTGAGTCTTTTCATGACACGGAGATAACTACACATGGGAACAGAAATATTTACCCAGATGAAAATGAATGCCAGCTCTTTAAAAATAAAATAATATTTTTTGAGACATTATTGTCTGAATTTCCTGATGTAATCATAGGAAACATTGAAAAATATGATCTTGGGTCTTTAAATTTTCACTACACAATTTTAAATACAAAGACATTACCTATGGCTAAGGAAGTCCTAGAACCATAAATCACTAAGGAAGCCATAAATCACTAAGAAAGGATGAGAGGATATTTTGGAAAACTATAATGGTATATCAGTCTTGTTCTTGGGTTACTCCATAGGCATATGTTATAGGCTGTATGCGGATAAGGACATTGGGCTTGTTGGGCCTTGGTCTGATCCAGTAAAATTATGATTGTGCTCTTCCTTTCAACTGACAACTGAATAACATGTGACCTCACAGTCTGAAAATAAATTAATCCCCAAAAGTACTAACAAAATAGGATTGTAAATTGATTGAAACTTTTTACTTGAGGGGATTGGTATGAAGTTCGTAGTGTTGCATTTTAAATTCTTTGATTTTTAATGACATTTTCAAAGAAATAAAAACAAATGAAGGATAAGAAACAAAACAGTGCACTTGACAACACTATCAAATTTTTGCCTTTTTAAAATTTTTCCAATGGGATAGAAAACTAGGAAATTTTGACACTGAATATTTTTAAAAGATATTTCAAATTCTGAAGAATTAGCCATTTTCAAGACTGAAATGAACACTTTAAGATCAGTTGAAGCAGAGTCAGAAATACCTCTTTTTCCCACATGATCATGGCATTTGCACACAGCTGACAATATTAGGACTTTCAGTTTGTAAAGTGACTGGATCACTGGAAGATCTGAGAGTCTTCTAAATCTTAGGCAGTAGGAAAACATTGGTTTTGTGTCCTTGCTCTGTATCCAACATAGTATTAGGAATGTAGCAAAGTATGACATCTGAACTCCAGAAACCACACTCAGTAATTTGAGCAAATGTACAAATGCAAACAATAGAAAAGAGGGAATTTCACAAGGCAGGGTAAAGACTAATTAAAGGAATGGTATCTAATTCATAAATACTCCAGTTTCTTTCATGGCAAATCTGTAAATAACTTTTCATTGTAATATGTCACGAGGCACAAGAACATATGCTGTGTTGAATTCCAAACATATGACCTCTGCTGCATTCCTTTCATCTAATCATTATATAATTCTGTCAGCAAGAACAATCAAGTTTGATGTGCTTAAGTGTTCGCAGAATTGAGCTTGGGTACTCTGAGAGTTCATTCCCTTAACATGGGTATCATAATTTTGGGAAAGTACTCAATCTCTTAGAATGGTAAATAAATGATTTTTTTTTTAATTACTATAATAGTTTGGTTTTCTCCATTAAAAAAATGATCAGCAATACTGAAGTTACTTAGTTAATTTTCATTATAATTCAGGATCCGCATTTCTTGGCTGAGCCAACAGAAATGGAATTCTGAGCCAACCAGAAATGACAATTACCAAAGTTTTACAGCAGTCAGCAGATGCTTGTCAATATACATCTGAAGAAGAGCTGTTTTTTAAGATTGACTATTTCCACAACTTCTTTCTAACACACCGGTAAAACGTAATTCACAGAACTATCTTAATTAATTCAAGTGGTGCATGAAAAGACAATGATTATAGCTTATACCAATGCCATAGTGATCAGAGTATCATGTGACAGAAGTCATCATGTTATAAATGAACAATTATGGCCCTGCTATATTTTCTAACACTTCCAAAGCGTGAGAGAGCACTTTTAAACCTGAGCAACTAACTCAGCTAAAACATTTATAATGGTGAAGGTTTACCTGACTCAATAATGACAATCCTGATCTCTATAACTCAGTTAGTTACTCTAGGCTCCTGTTACAGACAACTGAAAGAAGCAGGCACTTCATTCTTTTCCAAACCGTGTCTGAAACAGGTCAGATGAACAGTGACCTCAGAGTGCCCATTCCTCTCCATCTCACTCGGTAGCACAAGAAAGCACAGCTCCGAGAGTTTCGCTGGTCTTACCACATTCCCTAGAGCTGAATTTTCATCCATATTTTGGTCTGTTTATCTGAATAAAATGGAACAGTAGGATGGCCTTCCTTTTCAGAAACTCTCCTTCTTTCAAAATCTTTAATAAACTATTACTAAATGAGTTTTCTTTTAGTATCTGAAGCTCTTCTCTTTCTTTAAAAATAAATCATCTTGCAGAATATCTTGCCTTCAACTTCTCCTTTTCCTTTGGAATAAAACTAGTAATAATAATAATAATAATAATAATAATAATAACAATAATAACAATAATAACAACAACAACAACAATAATAATATTGAATGAAGAACAGGAGAGTTAATGACTCATAACTGAAATAGCTTGTAATAATTCACCTGAGTTTTATCTGATATAGTTTGTACCTTAGGAGAGCTGGAACTAAAGAAAAGAGACCATGATATATATGTACTATATGCACATTTATTCACCTGAAGCCACTGCATTTGCACCAGCAGAAAAGAGAACAGAATCATGCCACAGATGCCAGTGCTTTGCTCTCCAAAATTTTCTAAAACCTTCTGTACACCTAATAACATCTACACTTAAATTTTTGTCTAGGAAATACATAGATGAGTCAGGCTCAAAGCCAGTTTGAGAGGTACTGCTTTATACAAACTGCAGTAGATCCAACACAAAGAATTGCTCTTGATAGGCAGGAACAGGAACTCAGCTGTAGGTCTCCTTAGGCATCACCTGGGCTGTTCAAAGAGTAGTTCCTCTGGTGTGATTTGTTCTCATTTTTCATAGAAACATTTAAAATATTTTTGGAATGGAAACAGGAAATTTCTTAACATCTTGGAATTTTTATAAGAGGGGAACATCATTTCCCCTCTGGTTTTATGAGTAGTTGCTTTTACTTTTTTAGCTATGTGTTTATAATCAAGTAATTATGAAAAAATAGTTTAAAAAACCCCAAAAGTACAAATGTATTTATATAACCAACATTAGCAGAAGAATCTAAGTATTGATTATTTACTGGCCATAGATTAGAAACATCACCAGCATGTTCATACCCCAAATTGAGTATTACCCGGAGAATCTATTCTAGAATAAAACAAATTCAATTACTTACAGTTGTTACACAAGAAAGGAGAAAAAGGTTTGCAATTCTCATAAAAATTCAACACAGAAAATCCATTTCTTTTAAGATTGGGAGCAACGCATTTCACACCAGAGAATGATCTGTGTTTAATAAACTCAGAGTCAACTACTCAGCAATTTTAAGTTCCCATGCTTCCTGCAGAAATCTCATATTTGACTTTCCTTCTTGGAAAGCTGCATAACCTCTTCAGACAAGTATCCAAATGAAAGAAAAGGGGCTCCTACAGATATGGAAGTCCTTCAGCGCAGCTGGGCAGGATAGACCTTCCAGTAACCCCTCAGCAACTGTCTTCCCAGTCCTTCTGCCAGGCAAATAACATGGAAGGTGGTGCAGTGCCTCTCACTACAGTTTCCAAAGAGAGACTCAGCATCAAATCACCGAGGCAAGCCACATGAAGATTTTTCCAAGAAGCCCCTGTGTGTCAGGACAGAACCTGAAAGAGCCCCTGTGCACAGCCGTGCTCCCAAGCAGCAGCAGCCACCAGCCAGCCATCCCTGTGAGGAGCAGCTGCCTCGAGCTGCATCTGCTCTTCCACACACCAGTGTTAATGGTACAGCATAACAGCAGACACAGGTCTGGCTCATTCTGCCATGTGCCAGGCATCAGCCACCACTTTGGGCAGAAACAGGAAACTGTCTCTTCTTTCTGTCCCCTGCATGGTGCTCTCAAAACAGGGTCTGCTCTGGGCACCTCCCAAATGGCAGGCTGCATCCTCCAAGCGTATCAGGACATACACCCAGCTGCCTGTGTGCACTGCCTCTGCACCTCCTATTCAGGATGTAGGTGTTCTTATCAGACCCTTTCCTACTCGTTTTGACCTTGTCCCTGCCCCCTTGCAGTTCCCTCGCTCAAGATATCAGAACCACAGGTCTGAAAAATCAAGCACTTTATGTGGCAGACTCGTTTACTGTAATGGCAGGTGCAGAATGAGGAAAGAAGGGAAATATATTTTTAGTCACAGTTGTAGAAACGTAGTGTATTGCAGGTGCAAGTAAATATTTCAGGGTAATTAACTAAAATCATTCTGCAGAGGTGTTTCAAAGTGCCTAGAGCTGCAAAACATTTTTAATAATTTCATCAAGATTCTTAACTCTGTGTTCAAACCAATTATTATCATTGTTTATTTGTTTTCCACTGGTCATTGAAAAGATCTAGACACCTCATATATAACACAAGGATCATAAATCAGGCAGCAGCCTGAATTTCCTCCATTCAAACCTATCTCACCTACACTTGAGAAACCTCTTGAATATTTCCCATGCACAGCTCAGCCAGAATTGGCAAGTACTGAAAATCTCAGGAGAATCCCATATCTTATCAGATGTTCTAAGAGGGTTTAGCAAAGTCTGGATAAACAAGCAGTGTTTTAGCTGTCTTACTAAACTATATTTTCGAAGTTCACCCATCACTTATCATAGTCTGATAGCTTGTCAGAGATCATTGCAAAGAATTCCCCACTGTAAATAAAAGCTGTATGAATACAACTAGTTATAATACTTTGGATTTAAATGGATGTATTTTTGGCTAGAGGGTTCTGTCAACATTTATCAGGGAGATGGGCGTTCATTTTACATTGTTTTGGTTCCACAGCTAATTTGGACAGCAAAATGAGATTTCTTTGTAATGAGTACAAAGCCACCTGCTTTGTCTCTTTGGAGGAATTTAAAATATTTAGCATATGAAGTATAAGTATATCATAAGAGTTCTCATAAATATCAGCAGGAAAGCTGTCTAGGCACAGACATCTCCTGAGTAAAAGAATCAGTATTTAATAGCTCCCTTAATCTCACTTAATGTTAATGGACAATTGGAGGAAACTACTCATCTGGAAATTACTTTAGCAAATTAAACATGGCCAAACATCTTTGCTTAAGTGAATCTGAAAGGAAATCATCCATCTTAGATGGGATTTTAGAGAAGTATCCACAATCTGAGGACTGTATGTCAGTTTAGTAAATGAAAGTCACTTATGAGCTTACATCAACATACTGTGTGCTCAATCCATGACTAGACAGAGCTCAATTACCCATCTCTTAGCTGCCAAACTCCACTTACAAGCAATGTGCCTCAAAAACTAATGAGAAACATGAGCTTTTCAATGCTGCACTAACTCAACACACATTATTTGGTGTTTTAAAATGATTTCCTTCAGACAAGACTTGCTCAAGTTCCTTGCTCATGTCTGGTACAGTGCTATCACGCCAAGGGTTAATTATTATGTATACCATACCATCTTCCACCTCCACAAGGACATCACTGAATTTCACTAATATGTACAACTTTCATGTAATTTAAAATGGTCTTAAACAGCATAAAAATATGTGTGTTTACCCACCTTCCTTACTAAGCAGTATATCTGAAAGTATTTTGGTAAGGTGATTAAATATTACTCATCACCATTTTGCTAAGAAAGAAGTTGGGGTACAGTGCAATCACCTGCTTTGAAAAAGGTACCTGAATTCATGATCTGTATTTAGAAAAGGTAGCACACTGTGCTTCTAGCCCCAGTGCATGACTGAAGAGTCATGCAATGATCAGGCAGGAGGTGCGAAAGGCTGTGAAGCCCATAGTTTGTCTTCACACAGAACACCACTCTGCCAGGGGAGGCATGGGCACAGAACACCAGGGAGGCTGAATATATGTGTGTTCAAACATTATACACGTGCCTGGAGCGTACATGCATTGGTGGCTATCAGCATCATGGAGAGAGTACTATCTCTGCCTCAGGAAGTCTCTAAATTGCTAATTGAAAGAAAAAACTCTGTATTTGGCAGAAATTACTCTAAGTATGATTTGCCTGAAACTCTGATAAGCATCTGTCAACTGCTGTTGAAAAAGCATTAGACTGTCCAGAAAAGACATCCTTCTGTAAACTTCCATTGAAAAACCCAGCTGGATCGGTAGGGGTGTTGCAGACAAGGAGGGTGAAGGTTTGAAAAATTGTGGACCTCATTGATTTTGTACTTGTCTTTTCTTCCTGCACATATCCTTTTTTCAAGGTTCAAGTCTTTGAATTTCAATTAAATGCAAAATTTGTGTAAATAAAAGCTATGTATACTAATTTATTGCTTTTTATGGGTCCAACAAGCTACTTTTATAACCTTTTATTTCATCACTTGTTTTAGCCCATAATCTTCCAAGGGAAGTTTTGACCACTGACTTAAATTCAGCTCACAAAGTAAATCAGAGAACATTTTTGACAGTAGGAGACTGCATTTACTCCCAGCAAATTCTAATCACTTTTAGTTAAATTACACTCAACATGAATTTTGACTGGAGTGTTTATTTACTTTGAAATGGATAAACAAATTTTTAAGTGCCTGCTAATAACTCCGTTTAGGTGTCTGATGATAAATTAATTCTTCATGTATCTCTGTGGAAACCAGTGGGAATGAACTTGATCTATTTAATTTCTATTTGAGAAGAAGGATTTGGAACCATATCACACATTAGTTTCTGAGCACTCTCCCAGATTTTAGCACTGTAACTGGTATAAATGAATATGCATATGTTGATTATATGATGAAGGAAAGGGGGTACCAGATCTTTGCATAATACATCAAAAGAGGCCTGCCAGATTCAAGGATCTATTAAAATTATTAGAAAGAAGAAAATTTAAATTCTTTCTTATTTCTGATCGTTCAAATAAGATCCAAGTGTTGACATGGGTACATCCTTCATAATTTCTCTAACATACTAAAAGAATTAATGGTATCCTGGAAGTACATCAACAGCCACCGCAGTAGAGTGTTAAAAGGCCAGTATCAGCTCTAATTCCACTAATTAAGCCTAATTCCACTATAAATCCACAGAATTAGATACATTTAATAAAATTATTAAATTCAGATTGCTGACTCCCAGCTTTGCAAGCAGACTGTACAACTGTCTTGCAAAAGGAGAATATACACTCAAGTTCTAAAATAAATTCTAGCAATACTGTTGTGTATATGTAACTTCAAACACATTTTTAAAAACTGACAGAACTGAGTTTATATACAGTATTTTACCTTTTCAGCCAATCATTCTATTATAGGAGTTCACGTGTTTCTAGGTTTCATTATTGTCATCCTATTATAAAAAAAAAATCTAGAAAATAAATCTCAGCATGTAAACACTGTATTAAACTTGAGCTCTCATTTTTCCAGAATTTATCAGATAAATTTAAAATCAGATTAGTATCATATCTTTGGACATTTGGTTCATGTTCTTTAGAATTCTTATGTATTTATCAGCTTTTCATTGAAGAAGTCTCTGGTGTATTTTTAATCTCTTTTCAGTTCATGCTTTTTCAATTTTCAGTTGATATGAAGCATAGATATTTAAACACAGTTTGCAGCTGGATTTAAAGAAGCTGGTTCTCTTACTTAGACTAAACTCATGTAAACACATGCCATTGTTCTTCAAATTAGGAACAGAACTTCTTACATAGAAAAAAAAGAAATCTAGAGTATGTCTTGAAGGAAGAGAGTCAAAAAAGGAAAAATAATTGCTCTGATTCATGCAAAAACATCTCACATCTAGTTTTAGTTTTCACTTTCCCCTGAGTAAACTTATCCTTTGTTATATATTCTTTGCTATGAAATGAAGGATATCTGACATGCAGGACAAAGAAATGTATACATCACACTGAGTAGCTTATGATGTAATCAGGAAAATCTTGCTGAATGTAGAATCAGGCCATGCCTGAGTAAATCATAATCTAATCATATCCAAATATAGTATAACCTGCCTTTTTGATGGTAAATAATCCAATGTGGGAAGTGAAGTGAGGAAGGGTAAGTTGTTAGAACCAGGTGAGTACTGTAGGTGAACTTCCATCAGGCTTCACCCTCACATGACCACAAATTTTCACAGCCATGTAATGCCAACAAAAATAACTAGTGTATTCTGTGAACCTTGAATTAAGTTTTTGATGAATCAAATCCAAACTTCTTTTTGCCTAGTAAGAACACTCATGATAGCGCTTGTTCTCTCAATAATTTGCTGGCATGCTTAGAGGTATATCTAGGATGAGGCACTGTTTTTCTTTCAGAGAAAGTGCCCAGCTTTACTAATATATTAATGAGACTCATTTCCTGTAGTACTTGTGTAGTACACCAAAGAAGGGAAGCCGTGTGTCCAGAGGTTTTGGCCTAAGTCTAGGCTGAGTATGTAGGCACATGTTTTTCTTCTCTAGGTTGGCACACCCTAGCATAGCAATGTGCCAGCTATTTTCCCTTGCTGGCTGAAAATCTTATCACCACGCAAAGCATACCAAACACCGCGGAAAACCTCAGTGCTGTAGCAGGCTCCACCTCACCCACATGCTGGAAACAGAGTTTGAATCCTCCATCACCAAACATTGCTACGTGATATGTTACAGAGCTGATGACAGCAGCAGACCCAAGTCGTCCGTGCATTGTTCATGGACAAGTGGCTTTTAGCTCACCTTGAGTTGTAACTTGCATATAAATTTCAGGGAGCTCATCTCTGGGCCTTCACCCATTAACAAGAACCAATTACTCAGACAAAAGCTCTCTTCAGAAAAGTAACTAAATATTATGCCAATCCTGTTCTTCCTTTGTGGAGAGCAGAGAAGCAGGTAACTGTGTAATGGGTAAAAACTGAAATTGCTATTCAGTCTAAAATAGTTTATAAACACCTAAATACTGAAGAAAATTGTAATTCTAAATGCTGATGTGAATGGGCTTTTGGCAAATCCATGTGATATTGCTGCTCTACTGTCATGCCTGGTCTGACAGCTGCCATTGCTTGACAGTCATTTCAATAAACATGAATATTCTTTTTTCTCCTACAGGTAACAATAATGTTTTACATTCACAGTATATACATTCACTTTTCCATTTATAACAATAAAAGCATATACTTATTGAAGAAATGCTACCTATATTTACAAAGGGGGGGAGGCAAAAGCAGGTTAAAACACAATATCTTGCCTACCAATAAAAAGACTAAAGAATCAAAATAGTTCTTATTACAAAGTGGTGGTTTTTTTGTTCTTCAAAAGATACTAACAGCATATACTGAAAAATGAAGAAACTGGTCACTCACATACAGCTCTTCCTTGCAAGAGATAGAGTACATACTTAAAGGTTTTAGACACTTAGGGTGAAATCCACAGCAACTAAATTTAAAACCTAAAATATGCCCAAATTGTTCTTGTTGATACACAGTCCTGGTGTCTAGGCTCTCTAGAGCTCCTGCAGAAATAGGCAGATGCCTCTAACAGGCAGATGCCGATATTTTCCGCCTAAATTAGACAAACTGGATTTCATTTGATGGACACAGATTTTTCTCATCTGTTTATCTGACCTTCCCTTCTCTGATTTCGAAAGCAATCAAGGCCAAGTTTTGGGAATTTTTTAGGAATTATAAAACCAAGGACTAGTTCAGCGTTTTTAACAAAAAGCTAAAATCAAGCAATGGGAAAAGTTCCCTTTCAGTACCAACATCCTGCTCACATTGCAGTAGAAACAATATTTTTGTAATAGGTGCTTATTTTTAACCCCAAATTTTGTAGCCTCTCATTGAAGAATGGATGGATACACGACATGTATACTGCTGGAGGAATTAATTTCCAAAGAGAAAGCTGTACAGTGGGATGCTCCCTGGATGGGGCCATACATCTTTTCCACCAGATGTGCCAGGAGTCATTCACAGGAATAAGGAGTACAGCCATTAACCACATCCTCCTGAAAGATCAGGCCCTCAGGAATCTGACCCAATTGCTATTAAAACATTTTGCAGTGGCTGAAGAACATGTGCTCCCACACATAGTTAACGAGCATTTTGCTTTCTTTTTCATTTGATTTTGTTCTACGTGACTCAGAAGAGCAGCTGCAAGTCACACCAATGCTGCCTAGGGAAGGTGCAATATTTGAAGCCACCCAAATGACAGCAGCTGTATCCCAGCACACTTTGCCAAGCAGCACATGTTCTGGGCTCCAGGAAATCCCATGTCAATGGATATGAAATGTAAAAGACACGCATACGCTCTATTACGAGTTGGCTCCTCAGCTGATTAAAAGAAAGGAGTCAGTTCACTGAAGTCAGTACAGCTGCAATAATTTATACTAGCTCAGAACCCAGCCTAAGCTTCTTTAATGCATGTGGTTTTATTTCTTAATAATTTATTAAGCATGGTTTAAAAGACAAATCATTGATGGTGATTCCTGTCAGAGAGAAAGCTTTCATGCTAGCTGCATTGTGTCTGACAAGGCAACACATACGGTGGTCCGGCTTCTATTGTACACAAAGGGTGGAATTCAATTGCCTAAACATTGGCATCTGTTGCCACTTGAGACATCTCAGGCGACCCCACCTGGTCTCCAGCTGCCTGTCTGGGAGGACACAGGTCTCTTGTAAGTCCTGTGACATACCTGTCAGCCCAATGCAGATGTCTTGGGTATCCTGGGGTATATCAAATAGCACTACATACTTATGTTCAGGCTACTGAATCCCTCTCAAGGACTGCTAGGATAGCAAAAACAATGTGTATTACACTAGTTCTCCTTATTTGTTGTCTGCTTCTTTTGCTGTTTTAAAGAACCTTTGTTAGCAGACTTGAACTCACTACCATTTTTGTAAGATAAATTTTTTAAGCAAAGGGGGTTTTCTGCAATGCTTTAGCTCTGCTGGGGGCTATGCAAAATATAAAATATTATGCAGCTCAGTAAGTCAAAAATCAAGCAAACAGGTAGCTCAGCTTTCTAACCCCATGACAGACTACCACCTGTAAAAGCAAAAGCTTGCTAAAATGACAGATTATATTCACAAGTTTATTAGCAAAAAAATTAATTCCCCCTAGCTTTGGAAAAAGGATTCAGCACCAGATTGCAGACAGCAAAGAACGAAATGTAAGTAAGTGTGTACATCTGAGACAGGCGTGAAAGCTCTCACAATAGTGACCGGGATCTGGAGCTCAGTTTACACACACTACGAAACATCTGATTTCACCTCCTACCAAAGGGTGCCGATCTTCTGCAGACACACGTTACATCTCGTGGACAAGGTGTCATGCATGTTAAGCCACGCCTGATTGCAATGGATACTTGTGTTTAGGAAATCATAGCATGCCCAGTTTTGCAGAGTATGGAGTGTAGAGAGCTATGTGCTCATCCTGAAAAGGGAATCTAAGGCTGGAATCACACAGAGGAACACAGTAATATTTTATGTCTCCTATGTCGTCTCAGACATTCACAGGGGCTGGAGGGCATGACTCAGGACTTTCAGATTAGTCCATGGCTGGAAGTGCCTAAAATTTCAGGCTTTAAAAACTGCATGGTTAAGCAACCATGGTCTAGTCTTGACTTTCATGAATACTAATAAGTAAATTTGCTAATGACAGCTCGTCAGCTCTGACCCAGTGTTTTAACAGACTAATTGTGAAGGCTAGAAATAGTTCTGTCTATATATATATATAACAATTTTAAATACTGTTTTTAAACCAGGATTTGTTTTATATGTTCAATGCATCATTAATATGCAGTGCACTTAATCACCTAAAACGCATATTTCTTCTTCAGCAGTTTATGTCGACAAATGAAAACCCCATAATGTGCATTGTGAAGACCCACTCAATCTTAACTCCAAAACCCACTTGAAAAACTGTAGAAGATCTTCTCCAATCCAGTCAGCTGTACTTAATTTTCTGCTGGTATTTTATAAATTTTGTAAAATTGGATGGGAAAATATCCTTCTTCTGGCTGGCTGCTTTCCTCGTTTCCATTTCCGAGTGTAATGCTTTTGTTGCTCCTTGAACAGAGCAGGTTCTTGAAATCACTGAAGCAGTACCTCCATGACCATCTAATTACCTTTCTGAATAACTACAATTTTCTAGATGGCTAATTTTTTTAATATTTAGATAATTTTCTTGTGAAGCTTTTTCAAGTGAGGCTTTTTCATGAGCTCAAACTTCTGATGGAGTCATCTGTATCTCTCTTAATGCTGCAAAATCAGGTTCAAGTTTTTGTCTTAATAACAAAGTCAGTACAATTCTTTAAAAAATTATAAATTCCTGTGGGTTTACTTTGGAAGAGGTGCTGGATTTAAATATTAAAGACTCAACAGTATTAAAGGCTACAAAACAACAATATCATTGAATTGAATAGTTTCTAGAGAGCATTTTGATATATAATTTATATATGTAAATTATTTAGTACTTATGCAAAATAGTCTATTATGAAGCACCCCTGTGCTGTGAATGGCACTTCAGCCCATGGACTCATCAACTGGTAATAAAATAAATATTGAGCTAAATTTGGGTTTAGTTGAAATTTATGTACACTGATGGCATTAAGCTGCAGAGAAATTTTGAGCTCTTCCTTTCGTACTGAAGACTTAAGAATAAAATAATCTATCCATTTAATCAAATGAATTTAATACTGTGAATGTTCTGGAATAAATCTCAGTCAGAATTGTAATTCATGTCCTTATGAGCTTCACTTGAACTATGAGGATTTTTTTAGCTAGTGTTGTACACAAAAGTACTAGTCTGCCCTAGAGATCCAGGTGTCTAAATAGGAAAAAATAAAAAAAGTTCTAGTCACCATTTAAACTGAGGAAAAGGCTGTCACAATTCCAGGCACAACCACAAAAAAGCCCGAGAAGGGAACTGCAGACCATCCTTCTCTTCAAAACAGTAAGGAACAATGCCAGTTTACCTAATTAAAAGAAAGGGAGGAAGGACAGAGCTTATCAAACCTAAGCTGTCATTATTACCAGAGATTTAGCTGAGCACTCCCTTGGTTCACTGCTCTGAAACAGCAGGACAGTACCAGTGAAATTTAAATGTCTTGCTGGAAATCACTGCTTCTCACTGGGTGGATATTTCAACGGATTGTGAACAACATTCAACCCTGGGGGAGCGAAGAAAACAAAAATTTTTGTAAGGAACCTGCATACATATTGGCAACCACTGAACCACTGATTTCTAGCAAGATGTAAAAACCAGACCTTTCTCTCCCTGTAATTTAGTTCATCTTTGATGCGATGAAGACAATACTATTGATCTCAATTAAAACATAGCTTGACTACACTGGGGGATGCAACAAAGGTCAAACATCACCAGCAATTTCCTTATGTTGGCCCTAGTAGGTCATTACTACATAAAACTGAATATACAGAAATGTTTGCATTTTAGACAGAAAGATGTCAAAAGGAATAAGAAAGGAGCACCAGAGGGGATTTCATAGGTCATCAACTGTGATTCCCAGTTGCCTGACTAGGGTTTTCTGTCCGTTCTACTGGAATATCCTCTCAAAGCTACACCAGAACCTCACTTTTGTATCAGGGCTTTCTTTCACTCAAAATTATTAATTTGTCTAAATTTTTCTCCCTCTCTGTTATGTGTTTCCACATACACGTTCTTTCATTTTTATTATTTGGTGTAATCACGTCCTCTTTACACCCCCTCTCCACTAAGCTATGCAAATTGTAGTCTTTCTCTTCTAATCAAGCTCTTCATCCTCTGACCATCTTAATTCACCCTGTTCAAGATGAATTTACTGGTTTTGAACACTGGGCAGTGGTTGAGCATTACAGGCGAGATCTTGCAAAGCTTTGCACCACAGCAGCAATGCCCTTCTTCTGGTACCGGAGAATTTTTGATACTTCTAACAGAAGATCACAAATTTCTTGCATCCCAGCAACTTTCATAGCATATTACTTTATTTTACTTATGGTCAATAACGTAGTGTGCAACTCTCCTACAAACGTTATCCACAATGTAGGAAATAAATTGGACTTTGTGGTTGGACTTAACTCCTGTTGTAATTTCAGAACAGAGGATTAAGGATGGCCAAAGATGCATGAAAAAAGAAATATTCTGACACTAAGTAGCTCTGTACAATAATTATTTAATCTAATTCCCAAAGCTACTCACAGCACATATGGAACTGAGCTTGAAATCACTGCCATAGCAATAACAAATACAGTATTATGACCCTTCTAGACATCAGCAAAACGGTTGTTGAAGCTTTTAATACGTGGGCACCTAGAATCATTTGCAAGGCCACATCAGATTCACAGCTCTTCTAGGAAATCAAGGAAATAAGGCAAAAGTGAAAGAAGAATGCCTCCTGGGAAGAGCTTTTAATGCCAGCTACCTGGTTTTGTTGCCAGTCATGAACCCAGTCATGAACACAGTCATGAAGAAACTGCAAGTTTCTAGACTGCAATTATCTCTAAGAAATAAATTTGATCCAGCATACTCAGAGGTAAATCCAACTCATACTGAATAATCCCTTCTGGCTATTCAGCTGAGGGCACTTCTGTTTCAAGACAGGGTTGGGAGGGGGAACATGTTTAGACAAAAATCAGTGAAGAAAGCAAACAGACTATTCCAAATCCTGCACTTTCTAATTCCCTCTTATACAAAATAAATATCCTAATGGTACTTCCTCTTCTTTCTTTCAGCATCTGCAGCTAAGGCAGGAAACAGAAATGCCAATCTAAGGTGACATTACAGTTTTGACAAGCCAAAAGTTTTTAGTAGGGCCTGTTTTGATAGCACAGGGGGAAATGGTTATAAACTGAAGGAGGCAGTTTAAAAGGAGGAGGGTCAATTTAGATTCTATATAATGAATAATTTTTTTACAATGAGGGTGGTAAAGCATTAGAACAAGTTTCCCAGAGAGGTGGTAGATGCCCCCTCCCTGTAAACATTCAAGGTCAGGCTGGACAGGGCTCTGAGCAACTTGATCTAGTGGAAGACGTTCCTTATCATTGCAGAGGGGTTGGATGACATTTAAAGGTCCGTTGCAACCCAAACCATTCTATGATCCTATGAAAACAAGATTGGGACAGAATGGAAACCTTGTGAAGATGTCTGCACTTGGGTATCTTTCAGTTTCCTTTGAATAATGCAGAGTTTTCAGATAAGAAATGAAGAAACATTCAAAAATGTGTCTCTTCCCCTCTGAAAAAACAATCTGTAAAGGCCAGTTGTGCAAGATCAGAACATTCATAGAAGGACCGTATATTGTACTGCTTGAAATTCAACACATTGTTCATTAAAAATCTAAGCAAACCTATGGAAAGTGTAAATAAAACTGAGAATTAATTACTCATGTATAGAAATTGGTCAGCCACTCTTTCTGGGTTGGTTTCTCATTCTGTGATAGACCAACAACACTGAGTGGAAGAAATATAATCGGCTGAATTTATTTTTTAATACTGACCACTGCACATAGCATTGAAGTTTATTATATTAACTCTGAAATATTTTTGTTTTCTCATAGCCTTAAAATTGTGCTATTGTGTGATAAATAACGCAGAAAATTAAATTCTCGTCAAAAACTGCTGTCTCAGCAATTGACAACTGAGTCCTGCGAAAGTCTCTTTCAGGTAACCAAGGTGGGATTTAGCAGCACTAAGTTCTCAGGAAGAATAGAGTTAGTGATTTCCAGTCATTGTAATATTCACAGTAACACTGACCTCAGAAAATCTCACCAAACTAAAAAGATTCAGCCAACAGAATAAATGTTGTTACATTACATGGCAATATGTAGTTTTATTACCACCATTTTCCCTGTATTATCTGCCCTCTCTTCAGACAGCCAGACACTAGCAGCAACTTTAGGAGTGAGAAGTCTTTACAGTTATATTTAATGCCTATCTGCAGACTGTTTTTCCTCCTAAAACAGTATTATTTCTGAAAAACTAAAATAACACCCCTTTTTATTAGGAGTTTATTGGAGGGGAGAGG